>BQNB010002350.1:2457-126091 GCA_026074375.1 Tanacetum coccineum
CTTAAACCTATGAATTCACTCAACTTTATGTTGACCGTTTTAGCATGTTTTTCTCAGGTGCTTAGCTTTGGACTTCTTGATGTGCTATGTGGAGTCTACGTGCAATATGATACTCTTTCAAGACTTTATTACCATTCATACTCGTTGTCTTTTGAAAACCAAATTATGCTTCTGCTATATTTTATTTTCGCTTCTGCAAATGTTTAATTTCCTTTAAATGTTGTAAAACTTATTTATTTTTAAACAATGCAACGAGTTATGATTTTCAAAACGTCCATTAGTGGTCGTTCTCTTGTGCCTTGTGTTCGGATTATGATGACGTCACGCCCTCGGACATGTATTCCGTCCAGGCCCCGTCTGGGGGTGTGACAATCATACCATCAAAAATTAATTTAGAAAAATTATATTTTTGATTAGTGGCTAAGCAAATCACTGCTGTGGCAATATTAGTGGGAATTTGATCCCAATAAGTACTTTTAGAACTAATGCAGTGATTCATAGTATAAAAAAGAAATCTCCACTAGGGTGAAAACGGGGCTTTGTTAAAAGTTAAAACAGTTAGGTCCCCCTCATACCCCATTAGCTGAATAGCATAAAATATAGCCTGATTATGCATAGAATCTATCCCATCAGCATCATCAAAAAGAAGATCACTTCTTATTGATGGATCTGAGATAGTTACAAGCTTGCCAGCTCCTTTGGCAGTAATATACCTAACATTGTTGATTATTTTGAATTTAATAGACATCCAAAACTGTTCAACAAATGTAGTAGAGACTACATGACTTACAGTGAGAGCATAGTGAATGGAGCTTCGTGTAAGAAAGTCTATAATCTCATGAAAATATGTATTCCCATCAGTCTTTTCCAAGTAAGCGACCATGTTATGTTTAGCACAATATTCAAGAACAGCCATATGTGTAGAATTGATGATCGTCCGACGGTGAGTGAGCAGATTAGGGTTTGATAGAAGAGAGCGAATAGATAGCTTAACGTGAGTAAATTTTGGCAATTGAGATATTGTGGTTTTTTATATAGTTTGGACAACCCAAAAGCACAAAGAAGACCGTTACAAATTTACACATATATGACCTTTGGCGGTATTTTCTTCAATGGCTTTATAGCGGTACTATCTTTGCCCATCAGTACTAACGTTGCACTATTGGTACTAACTTTTGTCACCCAAAGAATGAGCAAGTCTGGCAACAAGAATTCTTCAGTACCATCTATATCTCTTTCCAATGACTATCTAAAACCCAAACAACTCCATGAAATTCATCACTATGGTCAAAATCCCTTTACTTAAAATATTTCATGCAAATTGTACAACAAATCTTATTGCCTTCCCTTAACTAATGCAGCCTATTGATTGATCATTCCAATGTTAACAATCAAGAAATTGAACCTGCTAACATCAAAAGCTTTGGTTAAAAGATCAGCTACATTATAAGTTTCTTTTCATACGCATCCCTAATGAAGTGGTGCCTAATTGCAATATGCTTTGTTTTAGAGTGAAACACTGGATTCTTTACAATGCATATAGTACTCTCATTATCAATGTAGATCTTTGTGTTCATAAAATTGAACCCATAGTCTAACATTTGATTTTGAATCCACAAAACTTATCCACAACAATTTGCAGCAGAAACATATTATGCCTCTATAGTAGAAGTAGCCACAATTGTTTGCTTCTTGCATTGCCATGAAATAAGTCTCCTGCCAAGAAATTGACAACTTCCTGTTGTGGATTTCCTGTCAAGATTTGCTCCAGCATAGTCATTATCTGAGTAGGCTTCTAGGTCAAAGGATGACACTCTAAGATACTAAAGGCCTAGTTTGGGTTTGCCTTTGAGGTACCTAAAGATTCTCTTCACAGCATTGAGATGGGAGGTCTTTGGAGTTACCTAAAACCTTGAGCAAGCACAGACTGCAAACATAAATCTGGCCTAGACAGACAGTCAGTACAATAAAGACCAATCATGGATCTATAAAGATGTACATCACATCAAGTAGCGTACCTCATCTTTGACCAAAGCTTCTGGGTCTCAATTTGAGTACTAGCATGTCTTAACACTAGCAAAATCAAACTTTCATGATTTTTGCAACATACATATCCTGACTACTAAAAATACCATCTTCTTTCTATTGGAACTTGTAATCCAAGAAAGAAGAGAGTTCTCTCCCATAGAACTCATCTAAATCTACTCTACAACAATGCCTCAACTCATCACACCAAGACTTCTTTGTTAGACCTAAAAATAAGTTATCTATCCATATAAACATATACCAATAATATGATATCATTTTTGGGTCCTCTTGATAAAAATTAGTCTATGTCAATAGTGTTCCTCTTCTAAATCTACGTCTTCAACAAGAAAGAGATAAAGTCGCATACCAGGCTATAGGAGCTTGGTTTAAACCATAAATGGAGCTTTCACACTTATAGACCTTCTAGGGACACTTAGGATTCAACAAAAACCTGGAGGTTAGACACATACACCTCCTCATACAATGTCCATACAGGGATCACTCTTCCACATCCATTTGATAGACTATGAATCCCATATAAGAAGCAAAGGCCAAAAAGACCCTAATGGCTTCAATCCTAGCCATAGGAGCAAAAACCCCTCATCATAGTCCTAGTCCCTTCCCTTGCCTATGTCCCCACTGGGAAAACTAACCTTTAGCCTGTATTTCTAACCACAACACCATTCTTTCATCCTACTTTATTTCTGTACAACCCATTTTGTTCCAATTGCCTTCTTCCCATGAGGAAAATCTACAAGAATCCAAACTTTTTGAATCTTGAATTGTAGCAGTTCTTCCTGCATAGCATCAACCCAACTTTCATCTTCAAGTGCTTCATATATCTTCTTGGGTTTAATTTGAGACAAGAAACAAGCAAATAAGCAATGCTGGAAATCTTTATGATTATTTCTTCTCTGCTTTTAAATATAACTTACAAAAGCATGGGCTCCAGAACTTTTGTTAACTTTGCTCCTTGTTTGAACTTCTGATTTAGGATCTCCAAGAATTTGAGTTGAAGGATGAATAAAGTTAATCCTTGATGTGGGAATAGGACTAACATTCATAATTGTTTCTAAATTTGTAAAATCAGCCACTGCACCCTCATCACCATAAGTTGCATCTGGTAAAAATAAGTACATCAACTAAATACGAGGATTGTCATAACTATCCTCAAGATCATGTATTTCTGAATCATCTTGATCAGTATTGGTTAGATGAGTGAAGGATAGTCCACCAGATGGACTGGCAGTACTAACTAGTGTGCTAGCGGTATTAACTGTGTTAGTACTGCTAGCTCCTGTAGCTCCTGCTTGAAGAAGCAAATCCTCAGTATTTTAGGCAAACTTCTTTCTCAGAGCTTCAGCTGCATCATTAGCCTCCTTTTCTTAACTTTTAAGCCTTTTAAGCTCATCTAAAAAGGCTTGATCCTCCTGATCTCCTGACTTCTCACTTGTCTTTAACTCAGTATTCTTAGTAGACTTTTCACCTTCATTCTTTGCTTCTTAGCTCTTGACTATTGAAGTATAAGAAGACCATATTGGCAGTACAAAGTAGTCTTGAGCAGATTCAGCTTCCATTTCAGAATTTCCGCAATATATTATCATGTGTATACCTGCAACTGAGCACTAATGATTACTTCTTTTTGGACTTGCATGTTTGTTAGCTTGATTCTCTGATCTCATAGGCTGATAATTCATTGAATCAGTTAAATAATCAAGATTAAACAGCTAATGTGGTCCTTTCCCAGCAACATTTGGTTTATTTTCTAAAAAGGTTATATGTAGGTTTTCTTCAACTCTCTTGGTTTCTAAATTGTATACCCTAAAGAAGCCTTCTATTTAGAGAAAATCCCTACTAACAATCCTCATCCAGATTTCACCATCAAACTTGCCTAGGAGGTCAATGAATTCAAAGAAGGTCCCAATGACCCCAAAAGGTCTTATAAAGCTTAGGATTGGTATTATACCATTATAAGCCAAAGGAGTCTTATTATGAGTTTGGTCACTAATACCCTATTAAGGACATAACAAGCAGTACTAAATGCTTCAGCCCAAAAAGTGTTAGGTAAAAATGAATCTACTAGCATTGTTTTAGCAGCCTCAATTAGGGTCCTGTTTTTCCCTTCACCAAGCAACTCCAAATGGGGTTTTTTTAAAGGAAGTTCTGGCATTAATTTATTCCCCTTGATCCCTTTTGACCATAAATTCAATGATGTCCCTATTTTGAATTCTGTACCATTATCACATCTAATAGTTTAAAACTTTTGTTTTATTAGTTTTTCAGTTTGTCTATAAAGTCCTTAAGATTTCCACTAGTGTCAATCCTTAGTTTCTTAGAAGAACACCCAAATAGACTAAAACAAAGGAACGATATGAGTAGAATAACTAAACCTGCTAAAGTCATCAGTGATAACAAGGCAATAAGTCTTATGGTTTATACTCCTTACAGATGTAGGTCCAAATAAGTCCATATGTAAAAGCTGTAAGGGCTGACTAATAGAGCTCACTGATTTGGCCTTACAGGAGGCCTTGTGTTGCTTTCCCTTTTGACAAGCAACACAAGTGTGGTCATTTTGAAAGATCTTGAAAGGTAAACCTCTAAAAGGTTTCCCTTCACAAGTTTTTTTTAAGTTTTTAAAGTTAACATGACCCAACCTCCTATGACATTTGTTAGATTCATCAACAGTGGCCTTTGCAATCAAACGAGCTAAACCTCTAGAAGGAACAATGTTATCCAGGTTAAAACTGTACATATTGTTTTGTCTAGGGACTTTAAGTAATACTTAGATTTGCAACAGGTACTTAAAGTCAGTGAACAACACAAGACAATATCCATTTCTGTGAAAAGAACTTGTTCATTCTTGTCACAAAACACATCAGTGACACAGAAAAAGAGATTGAAAGAATGGAATTCTTTTACAAAGCACACATCTCTCCAAAATCTAACTTATTCCTATTTTTATTTACCTTTACCCTTTTTTTTATGTAACCTTTACTACCTTCAAAAACAAACTAGGCCACCATTATATTCTTGATTTCAGCAAAGGTAGGCCTTGTTTCCAGTCATGTACCTGGAACATTCACTATCAACAATCCCTTTGTTCTTTAAACTCCTTGTGGATAATCCTGCACATTACATAATAGAGATTATATTCACTTAGGAACCCAACCATTTTGGGCTTGGGTCTGCCTAGTGGATCTTTGAAAGTAACACAATTTCTAGTATTTGATCCACCATTGTATTTGGAGACTTTGTTCCAACCATGTCTTTTGGGTCTCCAATTACAACCTGCTGAGGGCTTAATAGCAGTTTCCCATTTTCTCCTAACAGCATTAACTCATTTTACCTCAGTAGTATTAACCTTTTGATTAGAAAATTTTTTATTTCTTTGATGTTGTTTTCTATTAAATGCCATCTTCTTAAAAAGGTGAATGAAGTTTATATGAAAAACAAGTTTTTGGGCTAACTTCATTCAAACAGGTTTTAACAGTACTAATTTTTCCTGGCAGCATTAGTTAGTTAACTGCCTGACTGTAAAATTAGTTCGAGCAGTACTAACTTTTGTTAGTACCGCTAGCTCTAGCCAGTAAAAACAAAATTTTGCCAATTCAGTTAGTAAACTGCTTGTAGAACAAATGGTTCATGATTTCACTCTTTGCACATATGTTCAAACTGTATATACTCCCATTGAACATTACCCTTACCACTTTGCATTTTAGATTAACCTGATAGGCCATCCATTCCTCATGAAAATCACAATCTCTGATAATGACAAAGACTATTTCCGACATACAAAACAGCTTTGCAGTAAACCCATATATCAAACACAAATTTATTAGACATTTAACCACTACAAATCCTTTTGTCCAGTGATCTATGGAACTCATACTACAAGTGTTTTGTTGTTTAACAGTTTGCCTAGGAGTTTTACCATGCTTATAGTATTAAGAAAAACCATGTGTTTTCCTGTTCTTTTGAGGGTAGAGACACATGTTCATCATCATTATCTAATTCATACTCCTCAATGATAGGAGCATCAGTCCAAACTTTAGGTTGACTTTCTACTGTGGGTTCATTGACAACTGTTTCAGGCATAGATTCATGTGTTTCTTCACTAGAATTTGATTCATAAGAAGTAAAGTCACTGCTCCTAGCATCAGATTTACTAGGTTTAGATTGCTTTGGACCATATGTAAATTATGAGTCACTAATTTCATTATCAGTCCATAAGGGGATGTACGATCCCAGCATTGGAAGGGGAACTGTATGCATCCCTTCTGCATATCTATTATTCACAGGACTATCTTCTGTATCACTAAACCTACAGTTAAACAAACTTCCAAAAACTTCATTTTCATAACTTAACACAAGCTATTATATCATTTGACTCCATACCGCAAGCCCATCTTTATCCCTAGCACTCATTGATTTTTAAAGCAGAATATTAAGATTTTTAAAAAAAGTTGTGCCTTAATTTCTACTTTAGCTGTTACTTCTTCTATATCCCTTTTTCACTTCTGCCAATTAGTCATCTATGGTATGTAGGCGAACATCATTTTAGTCGATCTAAATCAATCTTCATCAACCTAATTTTTTCTTCATACCAATGTTGATTTTGTTGATGAGCAACTAATTGTGCTTCTACTTTCTTTAAAGATTGAGTATATGCCTTTATTTCTATAACAGCATCACTAAGTTGTTCCCTCTGTTCATCATATATTTTTTTAATTTTAACATAAGATTCTTTACAATCTATTAAACAAGAAGTTACCTCTGTGTCTGAGCCTGAACTGCTGTAAGCCATGAAGTCATGATGTCTGCTCATACTTCTAATGATTGGTCCAGTCCCACAACCATCAACCATCAAGAGTTTACCAAAGCTTTTGGTCTCCTCTTGCTTTCCAGGTCTTGTTCCATTATCTTTAGCTTTATACCCAGAGTTCCAAGCATCTCTTCTCCTACTTTCTTGATTCCCCTTGGATCTGTATTCTTTGGCAAAGTGGCCTTTCTTATGATAGTTGTAGCATTCAAGTTTGGATTTGTTAAATCCTACTAGTTCTTTTGCATCAAAATGCAGCCTTCTCCCTGTCTTTTTATAGAACTTCTTAATTCTCATAGAGATCATGGCCACCTGCCATTTTAAGTCTATTTCTTCTAGATCAATTCATCATATTTTGTGATCTGTTCCCAATCCTTATGATCTAGTTGTGACCACATATTGATGGTGAATATAAGAATATAAGATCAATTACATAGAAGAAGAGCCTTCCTGGGGTTGATGACCAAAGAGCTAGAAAGCACCATAAGCAGTACATGCTTCATAGTACTCTAGATGATCTCAGAAACAAATGCCATATTCTGCGTGCCAGAGGATGATGCAGTAGAGCCTTTAACATCTGATTCAAATACTCTAAGGTTATTATACAGGTCATCAAAACTGAGAGTATCAATTCCTGGTTTGGTCCTCATGATTAAGGAAACTTGAGACCAGGCAGAATGTAGAGATTCTAGGAACTTTTGATTAGCATCTTCAGTAGTGACTCCAGCACCATGTATCTCTAATTGACTTAGTAGACTCTAGAATTTGTCATAGCCTTTATGCAGCCCTTCTGAGTTTGATACTGAGAAGCCTTCAAACTGTTGCTTCAAGATATACTTCTGCATTTTCTTTGATTCATCATTGCCACAAATCTAGATTTGATGGCTTCCCACATCTCCTTTGCATCTGTTATCTTGTGAAACTTTGCTAGGTGATCTTCTGGTAAAGCCATGAGCAAGGTGGTCCTTGCTTTTCTCTCTCTTTCCCTAGCCAAGATTTCTTCAGCAGTCTTGGGCGGCAACACCTTTATTACCCCATGTGTATCTGTAGAGACACTTACAGGACCATTACCCTTTTGAATGACTTCCCATATAGGGTAGTCTGTATGTGCCAAGGGTAATGAAGTGGTGTCTAATTCATTAGGCTGTTTGTTTTGGAGTGAAACATTGGAGTTCTTTTACAATGCAAATATTAAACTCTCATTATCAATGTTCAGATAATTTGTGTCATAAAATTGACCCATATTTAACATTTTATTTTGAATAATCCACAAACTTGTCCGCCTAGCAAGTTGCAGCGCAATATATCTGCCTCTTGTAGTAGAATAACCACAATTGTTTTTCTTCTTGCATTGCCATGGAATAATCCCTGCCCAGAAATTGACAACCTCCATTTGTGGATTTTTTTTCAAGATTTACTCCAGCATAGATCACAATCTGATAGGCATCTAGGTCAAAGGTAAGACACACCTATGATACCAAAGGCCCATTTGGGTTTGCCTATTGAGGTACCTAAAGATTCGTCTTACATCATTGATAATGGGATGTCTTTGAGTTACCAAAAACCTTGAAGACAAGCACAGACGCAACATAATATAGGCCTAAAGCACAAAGTACATTAAATGAACCAAATAAAGGATCTATAAAGAGTACATCACATCAATAGCTTCCTCGTTCCTTGGACCAAAGCTTCTGGGTCTCAATGGTGTATAGCAGACTTTACACTATCAAAATCAAACTTCCTTTAGATTGTCTGCAACATACTTATCACGACTTATAAAAACACCATCTCATTCTGATTGACCTTTTAATCCAAGAAAAGAGGAAGCATATTAGGATAAGGACATTATGGTATCATACCATTCCAGTTTTAACCAAAAATCTCTCCAATGAGAGTCTAATCGTTTATTACTATCAACATGTTAAAACCATTGTTCTTCTTAACATGGTTCTTAGCAGACTTTGCTCTGATACCACTTGTAGATCCTGTTCTGAACAGATCTTTAACTCCTTAGCTGATATAAGGTTTAGTTGTATTGAATAAATCCAAGACAACTTAATGGTAGAAACTTTAATTGGAAATATCAAAAACTATGCTGAAACTAGGTTTTTGATACTAAGAAAGAATAAAAACAATAAACCAAAACTTTCAGCATTAATATATTAAAATACGTATACTCTGAAAGTAACAGGGTTCTCTAACACCCTAGTACATCCCTTTTAATAGTACAATGAGTCATTAGGGGTTTACAATAATTTAATCCTAACATATCTCTTCAACCGATATAGAATGCATAACTAAGTAATCAATATGTTTCTAACTATGTGATCAACATTAATCAATTGAATTCAATACTTTCCACAATCAATTGTAACTCCTCAATCAATATTAATTACCTCAATTAAACTTCTCATCAACATAAAGTCTTCAATCATCATTAATGTCTTCAATCCGTCATAAATCCTTTCCAACCATCAAATAATTGTCTTCAATCTATCATTAAGTCTTCAATCAACATTAATATGTCTTCAATCACCATTAATGTATTCATTGAAAACTTTCTCTTATACATTGACTAGTAGCATTAATATTTAACAGTATTAAGAAGACTTTTAATTCCCAACAATCCTCCCTTAAACTTGATATTCATCTAGATTAATCATCAAGTTTCTTCATTAAAAGCTTCTTGATCACCAGGAGGATGTATCCAAACACTTCTTCACTTCTAATTACTGTTTGAAATCTTGTTGTTCTTCTTTCTAGCATCATTTGAAGTCTCATCAATGACGGTAACACTCTTGCTTCTCATCCTCAATCCCCCCTGTTTGATCATCCTTAACCAAAAACTTTTCTTTATCATACAGATAATGTGTTTTTAAATTCTCTAAATCACAAACCATGTTAAGAAAATTGGTACAAAGAATTATTAATTTAATAAGTTCAAAAATATCCTCATCACTTTGAAGCGAATCACAGAAATGTATAGTTTTTGGTAAACTACCAGCCATAAACGGATTTAATGATTCTTTACCGGTTGTCGTTTGCCCCGGAATAGCCAATTCTTCATAATAAAACATGGTGAATTGATAACCATATAGTTTTGGGCAAACTATCAGCCATCAACGGATTTAAGAAATCTTTACCAGAAGTCGTTTGCTCTTGACTAGCCAATTCTTTGTCGTGATACATGGTGAACTGAGAACCATATAGTTTTTAGCAAACTATCGCGTCTATCAACGGATTTGAGAATTCTTTACCAGATGCCGTTTGCACTGGAATAGCCAATTCTTAGTGTCGGTTAGACATGGTGAATTGATTACCATTTGTTGTGTTGAAATGAAACAACACCTGAAAATTCTCCTATCCCTTGTAGCTTGCCAATTCTCAAAACTACTATCCATAAATCAGGCTCAAAACAAACTATTCGAGAACCAAAAACATGCTTTGTCACTCGATATCGAACAATAAACTATTGTGAACAATAGTTCTGTCTGAGATCCAAAAAAAATGTAAACTATTTGATTTTTGATAAAGCAAGCAGTACAAACTGGGTATGTCAGATAGAACTAACAGTTTTAACTATTTTTCTTAGATAATTCTAGCAATACAAACATATCTCGGACAACAAAGGCAGTACAAACATAAACACGAACAGTACTAACCTTTTCTTGTCTTTCAATCTACTTCGTTAATAATCATCAAAGCCCAATTGTATCAATAAAGCTCAACCTTTGCAAAAACAGTTTCAACAATAAACAGCAGTAATCGTGCACAACATTATTAACATGTAATCAAACAGTTTTGACTATGCATGCGTTGGCAGTATGAACCACAAAGAGCAGTACTAATTCCTTGATCTTGACCCCAACAGTACTAACTTCTTTGTGCTTGACAGCACGTGCACTCTCATGAACAAACATCTTTTCTTTTTTCTTTATAGCTTTTGTCGGCTGAAAAAGAGAATATGATATATAATTGCTCCCCACGTCAAATAGCATATTCCATTCGCACTAATAAAGTTTAGAAGGTAATATTCACATCACATGGCTAATCAACAGCCAATGATATTCATTAAAATATTTTAAAGCTCATCAAAACTTATAGTTGTGTCATGCACATGTCATGCGAATTTTCCTCCTTGATATATGCCAATCTTAGCTGTCAGATTTACCATCACTTTCACAACCACTTCTTTGATATATTAGGGTTTCGATCTTCTCACACGTCCACGTCTATCACCTGGAAAATCATTGTCTATTGAAACCCTGCTGTTGACGTCAATAAACAAAACCATAAACATGAACTGTTATCTCCATACACAAAACCATAACCACAAACAACATGAAGTTTAATCACACGCAACCGAATGAAGCTAGTGGTTTTACGACACAAAGCAGTATTAACATCATATGGCGTACAAGGGTTTTTTGTTCTTCATGTCTGATGCAACAAGATTTTCATGTGATGCGTACAACGAAGTACAACGAAACTTTTGATTGTCATAAGACAAACCCTACACAAATAATATTCTGATTTTGACCAAAAACCCTAAAGATTAGGGTTTGTAAGGAAAGCTCAAATCAAATAAATTTGTATTTGATAATGCATTTGGTATTAGCAAATCATAACTTTGCAAAGAATCAATAAAATGAATCCCTTTAGGATCTTCATGAAGTACGAAAACCAAATTAGGGTTTTTATTCTCTCTTCTTACAATACCAATACACGAGTAATAACTTCCTAGTCTAGCGGTTGCTAAACCCAATAAAATTGCACTAGGTTCATCACCAAATCCAAGATTGAGTCACCAAAAGCTATAGATGCGAGAAGAACATCACCAATCGATTTATAAGGACATCAAACTTGTTCTAAAATCTTCATTTTCCTCATAACACAACACCAATTATAAACCAACTACTTGTTAAAACTCACTGCCTAGCAATTACTAAGTCCTCCTGTACTAGCAATAGACTAATAAACAACTGGCAGTACTAAGCTATCAGCACCATAGACCAAACAACTTACTAGTGTTAGCCCATCTGCTGAATACGCCATAATAATTATAACCTATTACCCAATACCATGATTATATTTTTTGCAAATCCAATCAGATAGGTACATAACAACCTGCTGCTTCCAGTGAACAATCAACTTAAACACAAAATCCTTGTGACTTCAACTATTAATTCCATTTAACACTTCTCTTTTCTTGCACAATGTTGATCCACCAAACACATGAAAATACAAAACACATGCAATTCACAATCACACTTTCTTTATGAATTGCCCTGCAATAAGAAAGTTAGTGTCTTTTGAAGTCCCAAGCTAGAACAGACTTGAACCTGCCTAGTGCATCAACATAATCATATCTTGTTAAGGTCTTTGATGCACTATTTGATTTGGAAACATGGTCTAATTCTTCATGTTTTGGTTTCCAAACCCAGCTAGCTGAGGCCTTAACAGTATTAACCTCTACTTTTGGCCTAGCAGTATTAACCCTTGTACTCTTAATAGTATTAACTCTTTTGCTGAAATAAACTGTTGTCATTTTTCCTTTTTCCATTAGTTAAAGGTCTTATAGACAATGAAATGCTTTATAATAAATATGATGTTGACATAACATCATCATGTTTTTCTGGATTGAAGTCAAACTAACTGATTTGGTCAGTAATTAAGATAAACTAGCCTGACTAGAGTACTGCTTGTGGAACTAATGTTTAATTTTTGGATTGGGTTTGAGAAAATTACCAAGTTCTGGTGATTCACCCTCTTTAAGTTGTTCCACACTAGTTTAACATGTTTTTGATTATTAATCTTTCTCTTGTGTTTACAGGTATAGTGCAGGTGATCAAAACCACCACATACATAGCAAGCCTTATTGTTAAACTTAAAATCTTCACCTAATTTCTGAGTCATCAACATGCCAGTTACTTTATTACCTCTAGGAATCTTAATGTTTTTTCCAGGGTTTTCCCTGCTTGCTAACAGTTTCATTATCTAGCAATTAACAATTCAATCTTTCAAAGATAGGTTTGATTGTTTTCGTTACTTCCTTAGGTTTGACCATAATCTCATCATCTTCACTGTCAGATTCCCATTCCTCAATGATGGGTTCACTCATCCTAATAGTTTTAATTTTAGTCATTTCCACTTTATCATTACTAGTTTCAGAATTACCTGTTTCAACTTTAGATACACTAGTAATTGTTTCACTTACTTTAGACTCTTTTGCACCATCATGCCCAAAACCAGCTTTATCATTAGCACGCAATTGACTATTAAGCCGTGTATTAAGACTTATAGAAGAAATTCAAATGATTCTAATTGGTTTTTAATTCTTCTTTTTCTTTTAATTCTCTGCTAATAGTTTTTTATGTGTTGTGAGTACAAATACATCCATTTTTTCATCTAAAATCAATTTTTCAATAAATCTAATATTTCCTTCAAACCAAAGTATGATTTTCTGATGAGCAACTAATTGAGCCTCCTACGCTTTTTAAAGCTTGAGTAAAGGGCTGAATTCTAGCACACCAATTGTTCCCTTTGAGTATCAATAAAATTTTTTAAGTTGTGCATATGATCGTTCCCATTCAGTATAACAAGTATGTACCTTAGAATTAGTCATTTAAGAACTAGAACTTTAGGCATCTCTTCTTCGACAAGAAACAAATCTTTGTGTGTAGAAAATGTTTCTTCATATACCACTTCTCACAACCAGCGTCTGATACCACTTGTAATCCCCAATCAATGTAGATCTTTCTACCTGTTAATGTTTGTAGCCAATATGATAGTCCACACCAACAACAGAAGAAACAATAACTAGAAACAATTAAAAGGTAATCGGAATCTAACTTATATTGCTAAGAAGAACAATGAATAAAACTAAACTTTAATTTATATTAATCTGCTAAAAGATTACAGATTACTAACTATGAAAATTGAGAGATATCTCCTCTAATGCCATAGGGTTCCTTTTATACATCAAGGATAAACCCTAACCAACTTACAAAATGCGTAAAATATAATGCATATGTTTTCCTATCATAACTCATGCATATCTTATAAACGGTACTAACTATTTTGTACTGGCGGTATAAACTAATACTAACTAATACTAACAGTACAAACTATAACTGTCGGTACTAACTTTATAACTAGCGGTACTAAGTTAGGAAAACATAATTAACAACAATCCTCCCCTAAACATGATTGTTCAACTTGTTTAACTTCATGTTTCTTCAGTTATTTCTTCTTGAACTCTTGGAGCCTTGCAGCTAGAAGTCTATCAGCTTCAATTCTAGCCTGAATATCATTAAAGTCTTGTATAAGAGAAGCCTTTGTAGCTTCTTTCTCAGCTAACTTTTTCATTTCCTCTTTTTGCTTCCCAATCCTCTTGCACCTTTCTGGCCTAATTCTTCATCCATAAGCCAAGCTTCAAACTTCTTTCCAAAGCATCATCAACTCCTCTGACTCAGGCATCTGAACTAACCTATCTTCCACAAGTTCTCTTCTTCCCTTTGTCTTTAGGATCAACTTTAGGAAGAGGCTTCAATGGTAAGTACTGATCTTGTTGATTAGCACTTGGTCTACTGAATCTTCAGCATCTTGAGATCTCAACGACCTTTTGTATAGTCTTATTTTGCCACATAGATACCAAAAACTCAGCAATGGGTCTCATCATCTCTAAAAACCATTGCGAGCAATACATTTTCATCTAAGATTTCCATCTTTGGCTCAGCAGTACCTTCAACAGAGCTTGTCGTACTAACTTCTACTTCATTTTGCTTAGCGGTACTAACTCAGTCTAGTCAGTAACTAACTTTTGACTTGTCTTGTACCTTAATCTCTTGACGGTACTAACTTCTACTGTTCAAAGGTTTTACAAACACCTTTATGTATTTTCTCTCTTCACACCACAGAGCTTTTCCTTCCCTCATCTTGAGCATCCTTAGACTCCATGTAGTCTATTGCATCATCCATAATATCATCAAGATCATCAAAAGCTAGATCTTTATGCACTGTAGGTTCAACTTTGGCAGGTTTCCTCCCCTGTTTGGATACAGACTCCTTTTGCATCCACTTTGTCTTTAATGATTTATTTCCTGCCAATCTTTGCTTCATGGATACACTCTTCATCCAAGCTTTGTGATGTGTGATAACAGGTTTGGCTTTCTTCTTAAGCTTCTTGATCTGTGCCTTCAAGTGTTTAATTTATTTGGCTTGATATGTGACATGTATCAACACATCATAATTCCTCCGCCTTAACTAATCACCAAATGATTGATCCATTCCAATGTTAACAATTCAAGAAGTTTGAACCTCTAACATCAAAAGCCTTTGGTTAAAAGATAAGCCTACATTGTAATCAGTGGTGAATCTTTTAGCACATGGAAAAGGTTTCTTTTCATATCATCCTATGAGTTGTTGCCTAAATGCAATATGCCTTTGTTTTGGAGGAAACACTGGATTCTAACAATGCATAAATTTACTCTCATTATCTATGTAGATCTGTGTTGTTCATAAAATTGAACCCATAGTCTAAATTTGATTTTGAATCCACAAAACTTGTCCACAGTAATTTGCCTCAGCAACATATTCTGCCTCTGTAGTAGAAGTAGCCATAATTGTTTGCTTCTTGCATTGCCATGAAATAAGTCTCTTGCCAAGAAATTGACAACCTCCTATTGTGGATTTCTTGTCAAGATTTGCTCTAGCATAGTCACTATCTGAGTACGCTTTTAGGTCAAAGGATGACACTCTAGGATACGAAAGGCCCAATTTGGGTTTGCCTTTGAGGCACCTAAAGGATTCTCTTCCACAGCATAGAGATGGAGGTCTTTAGTGAGATTTTTACCTTATATTTCTCTTGGTTGAGAAGTATTTTGGAAAGAATTCTTATGAGAATAATACTATAATACGTATATAAATTTGACTACACCAGTGTACATCCACATCAGTAGCTTCCTCATCCTTGACCAAAGGCTTCTAGGTCTTAATTGGTGTACTAGCAGTCTTTACACTAGCAAAATCAAACTTCTTCAGGATTTCTGCAACATACTTATCCTGACTTATAAAAATACCATCTTCTTTCAGTTTGACTTGTAATCCAAGAAAGAAGGTGAGTTCTCCCATAGAACTCATCTGAAATCTACTCTTCATCAATGCCTCAAACTCATCACACCAAGACTTCTTTGTAGAACCAAAAATAATAACATCCACATAAACTTGTACTAACATGATATCATTTTTGTCCTTCTTGATAAAAAGAGTCTTGTCAATAGTTCCTCTTTTGTATCCATTTTTCAACAAGAAAGTAGATAAAGTAGCATACCAGACTCTAGGAGCTTGGTGTAAACCATTAAGAGCTTTTACAACTTTGTAGACCTTCTTAGGACACTTAGGATCTACAAAACCTAGAGGTTGAGACACATATACCTCCTCATCAATTGTGCCATACAGGAAGGTACTCTTCACATCCATCTGATAAACTATGAATCCCATATAAGAAGCAAAGGCCAAAAAGATCCTAATGGCTTCAATCCTAGCCACAGGAGCAAAAACCTCATCATAGTCTATCCCTTCCTCTTGCCTATGTCCCTGGGCAACCAACCTTGCTTTATTTCTAACCACAACACCTCTTTCATCCTTCTTATTTTTGTAAACCCATTTTGTTCCAATTGCCTTCTTCCCATGAGGTAAATCTACAAGAATCTAAACTTTCTGAATCTTGAATTGAAGCAGTTCTTCCTGCATAGCATCAACCCAACTTTCATCTTCAAGTGCTTCAGATATCTTCTTAGGTTCAATTTGAGACAAGAAACAAGCAAATAAACAATGCTGGAAATCCTTATGATTATTTCTTTTTTGCTTTTGAATATAACTTACAAAAGCATGGGCTCTAGTACATTTCTTTACTTTGCTCCTTGTTTGAACTACTGATTTTGAATCTCCAAGAATTTAAGTTGAAGGATGAATAGAGTGTATCTTTGATGTGGGAATAGGACTAACATTCACAATGGTTTCTAAGTTTGTGAAGTTAGTCACTGCACCCTCATCATCATAAGATGCATTGGTAAAAATACCATCATTAGGATTGTCATAAATATCCTCAAGAGGAGGTATTTGAGAATCATCTTGGTCAGTAGTAGTTAGCTCAGTGTAGGATGGTCTACCAGAAGGACTGGTAGTACTAACTGGTGTGCTAGCGGTATTAACTGTGTTAGTACTGCTAGCTCTAGCAGCTCATGCTTCAAGAAGTAAATCCTTAGTATCTTGGGCAAACTCCTTTCTAAGAGCTTCAGTTGCATCATTAGCCTCATTGTCTTATCTTTTAAGCCTTTCAAGCTCCCCCAAAAAGGCTTGATCCTCCTGATCTACTGGCTTCTCATTTGTCTTTAAATCAATATTCTTATTAGGCTTTGCACCTTGATTCTTTGCTTCTGAGCTCTTGACTATTAAAGTATAAGAAGACCATATAGGCAGTACAAAGTAGTCTTGAGCAGATTCAGCTTCCACTTCAGAATTTCCTGCATCAAAATTATCTTGTATACATGCACTATGATTAGCTTCTTTTGGACCTGCATGTTTGTTAGCTTGATTCTTTGATCTCACAGGCTGATAATTCATTGAATCAGTTAAATAATCAAGATCAAACAGCCAATGTGGTCCTTTCCCTGCAACATTTGGTTTATTTTCTAAAAATGTTATATGCAAGTTTTCTTTAACTCTCTTGGTTTCTAAATTGTATACCCTAAAAGCCTTGCTATTTAAAGAATACCCTACTAAAAACCCTTCATCAGATTTCTCATCAAACTTGCCAAGTTGGTCAATGGTATTCAAGATGGTCACATGGCACCCAAAAGGTCTTATATAGCTTAGGATTGGTATTTTACCAGTTATAAGCTCATAAGGAGTCTTATTTTGAGGTTTGGTCACTAATAACTTATTAAGGACATAACAGGCAGTACTAACTGCTTCAGCCTAAAAAGTGTTAGGTAAAAATGAATTTGTTAGCATTGTTCTAGCAGCCTCAATTAGGGTCCTGTTTTTCCTCTCAGCAACTCCATTTTACTGTAGAGTTCTGGCATTATTGTATTTCCTCTTGATCCCTTTTGACCCACATAATTCAATCATGTCCCTGTTTTTGAATTCTGTTCTATTATCACATCTAATAGTTTTAACCTTTTTGTTTAATTGGTTTTCAATTTGTCTTATAAAGTCTTTAAGGATTCTACTAGTTTCATCCTTAGTTCTTAAGAAGAACACCTAACTAAACCTGTTAAAATCATCAGTGATAACAAGGCAATAACTCTTATGGTTTATAATCCTTACAGATGTATGTCTAAATAAGTCCATATGTAAAAGCTGTAAGGGCTGACTAATAGAGCTCACTGATTTGGCCTTACAAGAGGCCTTGTGTTGCTTTCCTTTCTGACAAGCAACACATGTGTGGTCATTTTGAAAAATATTTAAAGGTAAACCTCTTACAAGGTTTCCCTTTACAAGTTTGTTTAAATTTTTAAAGTTAGCATGACCTAACCTCCTATGCCATTTGTTAGATCCATCAATTGTGGCCTTTGCAATCAAACAAGCTAAATCTCCAGAAGGAACAATGTTCTCTAGGTTGAAACTGTACATATTGTTTTGTCTAGGGACTCTAAGTAATACTTGATTTTCATCAGGTAACTTAAAGTCAGGAGACAATACAAGACATTCAGTGTCTGTGAAGAGAACCTTGTTCTTCTTGTCACACATCTATGATAGAGAAAAGAGATTAAAATGTTGTAGTTCTTTCACAAAGCACACATCCTCAAATCAATGAACCAGTACTTGAAAACACCTTAGGTATGGACAAGAATCAACCTAGAATACTTGGATCTTGAAGGAAATCAAGAAAAAAACCCCTAAGAGGGTGTTTGTTTAGTGCCGTGAGCAAGAAAGAGAGAAAAGGAGATGAGAGATTTTTGATGAGACTTGGAAATGAAAAATGACCTAGTATGTGTTATAACATGGTATTTATAGGAGGAACTAGGGTTTAGGGTTCAAGATATTGTGTGAACCATGACATTAAGGGTCTAGATGACCAACACATACCAAAAGTGTGTGTGGTTGGGTGGCATACATGCAATCTCTTCTTTCACATAGTCTTCAAATCTCTTCTCCTATCTTTTATTCTCCTCCTTGCTGACCGAAACTTTTCTTCGCCCTTCCTCCGACCATCATCTTACAATTTTGTTCTTATCATTTGTATAATTCTTAACTTCACCCTTAAGTTGTTGCAAAGTTTGGTAGTTTTTCTTGAAGTTTTGAGGAAGTTATTGAAGTTTTAATGAAAGGTTTAAATCAAGACTAGGTTAGATCTTGGATTCTTGTTATTTTGGGTGTATTGAACCCTTGTGAGTCAAGATTTTAGGTGTTGGAATAGGTGTAACTCAGCTACTCTAACACGAAGTAAGCAATTGTTGGTTTTGATCTTTCTTGTTTAAATCTTTTCTAGTAAGGTGATTTCTTATCTTCAGTTTTTTTTTTGATTTTGATCATGAAATGGGGATGTTTGATTCTAGAAATGCATGTTATATGATGTATGAGTTGTGTTTAAGAGCTTGGTATGGCATTGCATGTGATTGGTTAGAGTTAGGATTGATGTTTGGATAGGTTTAGAGGTAAAAATTTGAGGACTTGTTTGAAAACAGTAGCAAAAACGGTGTTATAGTAGAAATATTTAGGCTGAAGACCTATGTTTAAAATTACTTGTCTGGACTTTTATATATATATATAATATATATGGTCTTGGCATCATAGGATAGTTGGATGCTCAACCAACTCCTCCGGATGAGGGAGATATGGTCAAAATACGAAAATAGGTCAAATCTGGACCTATGATTAGAAAACGAGTTAAACTCTAAGTTTTTGCAATAAAAGGTTAGGTTTTAAAGATTGGGTCAGTGGTAGACAATCTTCTTGGGAGCTGATAGCTTTTGGTTCACCTTCATTTCATATCTTGGTTTAGGAATTATGGCCATTTCCGTAAAGGGTAAAATTTTTGGAAACTTTCTGTTTTAGGTAACCAGGGGTAAAACAGTCTTTTCACGTAGTTCTGAAGCTTTGTAGATTATGAGTCTTACATTTTTGGAAAGTAGACACAAATATCTTTCCAAGAGTGAAAGCCTCACATTTAGAACATTTTTGAGCTAGGAGATATGAGTCCATGAAGTCGAGTTAAAATCAGAAACTGAGTTTTTACGTCTAGTCTCAAAATCTAAAAATGTATAGTGCACTTTGATAAAATCAAAATTAAAATCCGAAACTTAGTAGATGTTTAATTACCTATAAGACCAGATCACAAGTCATTTTGGGAGTAAAAAGGACATGGGGAAGTTCTAGTGGAATGCCATGCTTATCTCGGAAACACATCTCATGATCATTGTTTAATTTTTACGTATTGTTACTTTCTCCGTACTAAAGTCGCGTCATGTCTTTTAGGAGGTGCTTAGGAGTACTTCCTGGCTCAATTCGAGGACTCGTCATACTTCTGATCTAATTCGTTCTCATGGATGAGGTTTTATAGCTCGACTTTCTACCTTATTAAATGTTTTTAGTAAAACCCGCGAGGGGCTACATGCTAGTTTTTATAATTAAACACAGTAATTTTCGGTTGATGGACCCGATTCGGAAACTAATGCATAAGTACCTATTGAAGATAAGGCCCCTATTTCATGCACTGTTAATTATATGAGGGTGAGGTTGTACATTTAAGTAGATCTATTGGGCCGTGACTGCCCGTTAGGGGTTGTGACATCATGGCGCGATCACCCCTAAAGGTCTTTTTGTATTAGAGGAATTTCTTTAGTATATTGCCATCTTACCTAGTTGTGGGGCATGTGGGTACATATTTATAATATGTTGGTTAACATTTCAGTCGCTGCAGCTTTAATGCATAGTGATTATAAACTGTTTGATCACACGTTTTCGATGATTTATAATTACTCGGGTTACTCACCTTTTATATGTTCATATAAACTCTATGGATTCACTCAACGTTTTCGTTGACTTTTTAGCATGTTTTATATCAGGTAATCAAGGTTGATGGCTTGGAGTGGCGAATGGAGTTAGCGCGAAATGTTTTGACTAAACTTGTTTTGGTTCCTTCATTTAAAAACACTTTGTGTTATAGATTTCTATAATCTTATGTTGATGTTGTTGTCGAAGACGATCTTGTGGATAATTTTCGACTCTGATTTTACATGAATTGGACTAATGTTATATTTAAACGTCTCTTTTGAGTCGTTCTTTATATTCTTATGTTGTTGTGCTATGACTTAACACCCAAACTGTTGGTTCCGCTAAGTTGTAAATTTGGGGGTGTTAAAGATTGGTATCAGAGCTTAAGGTTATATGAGACTAGGTTGTTTCAAAAACCTATACTATTACTTTTTTTTCTTTCCGCGCTAGAATTTTCGTGGCCCTAATCCATAGTCAAGTTATGATTCTATTTATGTACTTATGCACGTTTTCGGGTGCGATGGCTTATTTAAATCATTTATATAGGGGGGAGGGGGTTTGACCGTGGGTTTTCAAGGGGACAAGAAAGGAGGGAACAAGGGCTTTAAAGCCTTGGTCTCTTGATTCCTCCTAATGGGAATCATACCATGATTTCAAGGGTGATGTTCCTAGCTTATTTTATTTTACATAATGTGTGTATTTACTTGTGTAATTATAAAAGAAAGTGTAAGAAATTTGTAAAAGTTTATATAAAATTGTAAAGTGTAGTTTTTTTTATATAAAAGTATACTTTGTAAAGTCTTGGTATTTTGTAAAGTATTTGTTATCTTGTGTATACTTATGAGACATGTATATATATATACATATGCATAAACTTTTATAAACTTTGATCATTGTATATAAACGTAGGTATTTGTTGAAGCGTACGTTAATTTTTTTACGGTTCCGGGAATACCTAAATGTCATTTATCGCGAAACGTAAACGCTTTCACGTATCCGATAAAATAACTTGTGAAATGTTAATAATTATTCTCAAAATAATTACTTAACCCTTGTTTACGTTAACTGATCATTTCTTGCTTACGCGATTTAACTTAACGATTTCGATTAAAAACAAACGCGTACGAGAAAAAAAAATAGTGAATTTAAATGGCGTCGTTCATTGATCAAAAATTACGGATTGTTACAGTTGGTACCATCACTAGGGTACCATATTCTGTGCGCCCATTCTCGGGTACCGTCTATGTGGGTAGTGGACCTTCTCGGCAGGTTTTTGCTCCTGGCCCTACAGGAAGGGATGTCAACACTCTACATCGCCAGGTCAAGGGCCTTACTCAACAAATGGTTGACCGGGCTAACACTGAACACTCAACCCTGAAAAGGCTCAGTGTGATGGATAAATATTTGGCAGAATTCGACACTGATTTAAGGAGTGAAATTAAGGGTCAACATGCACTCAGGCGGAGTGTGTGTACGTTGGAAGATCAAGTTCGAGAGTTAGTACAGGGAGACAGAGAAGAAAATAAGAAATTGAAGACGATGTTAGAATCTACTCAAAGGGATTTTGATCGCTTGTCATGGCACTACCATAGTCTGAGACAGTGGTCCTTTGAGGTTCAGTGGCACCTACACCCGTTCAGACATTATCGTGAAAGACCATATGTCGCACCTACTGCTCCAGTAGCTCCTGTTGCTCGTACTGACCCTGATGATCCTTCTGCCCGTCCTACTCGTCGTCCTCGACGCGATGATCCCTATGTCATGGTTAGAGATGTTGCCGCTAGAGAGGAGGGCGATGATGCTGATACTACTAGTGACCCACAGCCGTCACAGCCACCTGGATCCCCACATTATCATCTGTAGTGTAGGATCATTGTAGTTTCTTTATTTTGCTATCACTAAACCGGGCATGTCGGTTTATAGACTTGGTACTATGATTGTAATGACTTAGTTATGTTTTGGTAAAACAATGCAACATTGTACTATCTTTTGTGATGGACGAAGAATTACTATCTTTGATTATCTATATGATGTGTTGTGATCTCTTTTGGGCTTTGATTGTTTATACATGTGTGATTATTCTGTTTGCCTTGGAATTGATTGCTTATACATGTTATGGTTATACCATTGTATGAATACTCATTGAGTTTTCTTCATGATATGACATAATCATGCCGCCAAGAGCAATGACCCAAGCCACCATTGAGAAGCTTGTCTCTGATAGGGTGGCTGCAGCACTTGCTCAGGATCGTGCTACAAGAGGAAACATAAATGGAGCCGGCGGACCTGGCGGTAATATCAGGGGAAATGCAGGAGGCCAAGGTGGGGCACCACCTGCTCGTGAATCTACATATTCAAGTTTCATGAAATGTAACCCCACTAGTTTCCACGAGAACGAAGTTGCTGTTGAGTTACGCCATTAGTTCGGGAAAACAGAAAGTATTTTCAGCATCAGCGAATGTGCAGAGAGAAACAAGGTAAAGCTTGCTGCGGCTACACTTCAGGGTGGAGCCCTGACATGGTGGAACTCTCAGGTCGCCACCTTGGGGCTTGAGGTGGCTAATGCAAAGTCTTGGAATGATATGAAAATAATGATGAGAGAAGAATTTTGTCCGCCAGAAGAGATACAAAGAATGGAAGTTGAACTGTGGAATCTTGCGGTGAAAGGATTCCCAATATATCTGCTTAACACGTAAAGGTTTAATGAATTGGTCCGCTATGCCCATAAATGGTTTCGAGCGAAAAGAAGAAAGTGGAGGCATACTTACGTGGCTTGCCTGAAAACATTAAAGGAGAAACAACTTCTTCTAGACCTGTTGTTCTTAATGAAGCTGTCTGAATGGCTCATACCCTAATGGAACAAAAGTTACAAGCCAAAGCTAAAAGAATTGTCAAGAGCAACAAGAGAAAGTTGGAGAGCAACAACAATCAGAGCTAACAACAAACACTCCCCAAAGGGGTGCAACAACACCAGACATCCGAAGAAAATTACCAGAACAACAACCGCCCACAACCGAACCCAATCAAAGACATGGGAATGCTAGGGCTCTGACCACTACTCGAAAATGCGAGAGCAAACACAAACAGGCTTTGCACCAAATGTAACCATTTAGGATATTTCATTTGATCAGTCCCACCAAAGTCAAACAATTAATGGGAAAATGGGGACAATAGGAAAAGGACCTGCAGAAGCAGAAAGTGGCTTCCTGGTGCCAATACTCGATCACGCTGTAGTTTGTTATGAATGTGGTGAGAGAGGCCACAAGAGCAATGCATGCCCAAAGAGAGCTGATCGACAAGGTGGAAATGTGCGAGGTCAAGCGTATGTCGTCCGTGATGCCGAACACAACCAGGGCCCGAATGTCGTGACTGGTACGTTCTTATTGAATAATCGTTATGTTACAATACTGTTTGATTCGGGAGCGGATAAAAGTTTTGTGGATGTTAGACTTAGCCATTTACTAGATATTAAACCAGCCAAATTAAATACTAGTTACGAAGTCGAACTAGCCGACGGAAAAGTGGTATGCACCAACACTGTTCTAAAGGGTTGTACTCTGAATTTACTTGACCACTTATTTGACATTGATCTCATGCCAATAGAGTTGGGTACGTTCGATGTAATAATTGGAATGGATTGGTTGGTAGAACGCGATGCCGTCATCGTGTGTGGTAAGAAGGAGGTACATGTGCCTTACAAGAACAAGACGTTAGTTGTTAAGGGTGATAGTGGTGCATCACGATTAAAAGTGATATCCTGCATCAAAGCAAGAAAATACATAGAAAGGGGATCCTAGTTGTTCTTAGCTCAAGTGACAGAGAAAGAACCGTCAAAGAAACAGTTGCAAGACGTGCCAGTGATTCGTAACTTTCCTGAGGTGTTTCCTGATGATTTGCCAGGACTCCCACCACCTCGACAAGTTGAATTTAGAATTGAGCTTGTGCCCGGAGCCGCACCTGTCGCGCGTGCACCATACCGTTTGGCACCGTCTGAATTGAAAGAATTGTCAGATCAATTGAAGGAATTACTAGAGAAAGGGTTTATTCGCCCGAGCTCTTCACCTTGGGGAGCTCCAGTGTTGTTCGTTAAGAAGAAGGACGGATCATTCTGTATGTGCATCGATTATCGCGAGCTAAATAAGTTGACCGTCAAGAATCGGTATCCACTCCCGAGGATTGACGACCTGTTTGATCAACTTCAAGGTTCCAGCGTATACTCAAAGATCGATTTGCGGTCTGGTTATCACCAACTCCGAATTAGAGAAGAAGATATCCCCATTACAGCTTTTCGGACTAGGTACGGTCACTATGAATTTCAAGTAATGCCGTTTGGTCTAACCAACGCTCCTGCGGTATTCATGGATTTAATGAATCGAGTGTGCAAGCCATACCTCGATAAATTTGTGATCGTATTCATTGATGACATACTTATCTACTCCAAGAATAAAGAAGAGCATGAAAAACATTTGAAGATCATTTTGGAGTTACTCAAGAAAGAGCAATTGTACGCCAAATTCTCGAAGTGCGATTTCTGGCTTGAGTCGGTACAATTTCTCAGTCACGTGATCAACAATAAAGGTGTTCACGTGGATCCTGCGAAGGTTGAGGCTATCCGAAATTGGTCTGCACCGACAACACCGACAGAAGTAAGACAATTTTTGGGTTTAGCCGGATATTACCGAAGATTCATCGAGGGTTTTTCATTAATTTCCAAGCCTCTAACTAAATTGACCCAGAAGAACAAAAAGTATGAATGGGGTACGGAAGAAGATGAAGCGTTCCAGACCTTGAAGCAGAAGTTATGCTCCGCTCCTATCCTAGCTTTGCCTGAGGGAACTGAGAACTTCGTTGTATACTGTGATGCATCGCACAAAGGTTATGGAGCTGTTCTGATGCAGAGGGAAAAGGTGATTGCGTATGCCTCTCGACAACTGAAGAAGCATGAGGAAAACTACACGACCCATGATTTAGAACTGGGTGCTGTAGTGTTTGCACTTAGACTCTGGAGACATTATTTGTATGGTACTAAGTGTACTGTGTACACAGATCATAAGAGTGTGCAGTACATTTTGGATCAAAAGGAACTCAACATGAGACAGCGGCGATGGATTGAACTTTTGAGTGACTACGATTGTGAAATCCGTTACCATCCTGGTAAGGCCAACGTAGTGGACGACGCCCTGAGTCAAAAGGACAGAGAACCAATAAGGGTTAGATCTTTAGTAATGACGGTACACACCAATTTACCTGAGAAAATACTCAATACTCAGACTGAGGCGATAAAAGAGGAAAACGTGAAAGCTAAAAATCTTGAAAGGCTGATCAAGCCGATATTTGAGACCCGTTCTGATGGAATCCAATGCATTGAAGGGCGAATTTGGTTACCGTTGTTTGGGGGATTACGGGATTTGATTATGCATGAATCGCACAAATCTAAATATTCCATTCACCGTCAGACAAGATGTACCACGACTTAAAAGCACTATTGGTGGACGAACATGAAAGCTGAGATCGTCACCTATATTGAGTAAATGTCTGACTTATCCAAGAGTAAAGGCAGACACCAAAAGCCACCTGGTCTACATTCACAACCAGAAATCCCAGAGTGGAAGTGGCGAAAATAAAAATGGTTTTGTCTCAGGACTTCCAAGAACCCAAGTGGTTTATGACCACCATCTGGGTTTTGTGACCGACTAACCAAATCTCTCCATTTCTTGCCGATGAAAAAACAGACAGCATAGAAAAACTCGCCCAATTTACCTTTAAAGGAAATTTGTATGTAAGCATGGTGACCTACGTCAATCATCCCTCTGATAGAGACAGTTTGTTTACATCAAGATTATGGAAATCACTGCAAGAAGGCATGGAACCCAACCGGATATGACATCGCTACCACCCAGAGACAATGGTCAAAAGTGAGAGAACTATTCAGACGCTGATGGCCATGTTACGAGCATCGTATTGATTTTGGTAATAGCTAGGAATCCACATACCATTGGTCGAATTCTCCTACAATAACATTTATCATGCGAGCATCAAGGCTGCGCCATTTGAAGCTTTATATGGGCGAAAGTGTAGATCACCAGTTTGTTGGAGTAAAGTTTTGAGATAGCCAACTCACTGGCCCAGAATTGGTCCGAGAGATAACAGAAATGGATTTTCAAATCAAGAATCGTTGATAACTGCTAAAGCATCAAAAAGTTATACGGATGTCAGAACAAATCGATGGAAATTTCAAGTGGTGATAAGGTCATGTTAAAGTATCGCCTGGAAGGGGGTAATTCGCTTTGGAAACATGTTAAGATTGAAGTCCACTGTAACATTTGGGGGCCCATTCAAAATCAAAGAAAGAATTGGTCCGTGGCATACAAGCTGGAGCTTTCCTAATACACCTACTGTGGAATCATTAGCACCTTCCAAGTTTCGAATCCAAGAAATCATGCGGATGAAACATGTTACCCACTTGAAGAGATCCACATGAACGACAAATTGCACTTTATTGAAAGAACCATGTAGAAATCAATGGACCGCGAAGTGAAGCAGCTCAGCAAAAGTTTAATTCCTATTGTCAAAAGTTCAGATGGAATTCAATGAGAGTCCGAAATATACTTTGGAGGAGAGAGAAATTCTTCAAAAGAAATTACCCTCATCTTTTCTCGAGTAATCAAAAGACAAGAAAGAGGAATCGAGCACCGGGACGGCACTCCCATAAGGAGGGAAGGATGTAACATTCCGTATTTAAGGTCACTATTTATTCCAAACTTTACTTCTATTTTTATTTTTAAGCAAAGTCCATAATTTTACGTTTACCCGCTTTGGTAAGAATTTCCCGTTCTAGCTTTAAGTTAGCCGTAATTTGGAATTTCATTCCGTCTTTTGTGCCTTAAGTGGTTTAATATTCTCATAATACTCCTCGATGATTATAATTTACATCATTGTTATTTTCCGTTGTGTTTCGCGTGTACGTAAATTTCTTGCTTAAAACTCGCGTTTTACCTTAAAACTTACTTTCTAAATTTTTATACTTACACTATACTCTAAATTTAATACCCAACATTATAAAATCAAAAAATATATATATCTACCACCCTATACATAGGCCTATGGCCAGTTATACACTCCCACACACAAACACAATTACACTTTTACATTTCCTATAAACCCCATCATTTTTCTCTTCTCCCCATTCATGCAAATCTCAAAAAAAATCCTCCTCCTCTATTCTCCTTCTTGCTGCCATCCACCCTTCTACCACCACCACCACTCTCACAAAATTTCTCTACTCCTTTTTGGCATCACAACATCATCCTAAAACCCCTTTTGCAAATTTGTGACTTGAAGATCTTGAGAAGATGTTGTGGATGTTTATTGAAAGTTTTCATTAGGGTTTTCTTGAGGGAAATATTAGTGATATTTAGAAGGGTTAGAAACATTCTAATCTTTGGTTTTTGGGTCTTCTTTGGTTCTAACTCAGCCCCTAACAAGAAGGAAGTGTTTGTTGGTTTTGATTTCTTGTCTAAATCATTTTCTAGTAAGGTTACTTCTTGATCTTTGATTTTTCTTTTACTTTTAATCAATGAAAATGGATGTTTGATTCTGGAAATGCATGTTTATATGATGATAAGGTGTTAAGAGCTTGGAATAGGCATTGCATGTGATGCTTTAGAGGTTAGGATGGATGTATGAAATGGGTTTTGGATAAATAATGGACTGTTATTGAAATAGTAGAAAAAACGTTCATAGAAGAAATATTTTGGCTAGATACCTAATGATTAAATTACATTTCTGGAAAATATATGTCTTGGCATCATAGGATAGTTGGATGCCCAACCAACTATTCCGGATGAGGAGATATTGACAAAATATGAAAAAATAGTCAAAATTTGGACCTTTGATAAGAAAACGAGTTAAACTCCATAGTTTTCGCAATAAAAGTTAAGTTTAAAGATTGGTCAGTGGTAGACATCTTAATGGAGCTATATAATTGCCTCACCTTCATCTGCTATACATGGTTTAAGGAATTATGGCCATTTCCGTAAGGGTAAAAAAATTTGGAAACTTTCTGTTTTGGGTAACCAGGGGTAAAACAATCTTTTCACATAGTTACGAAACTTTGTAGATTATGAGTCTTACATTTTTGAAAACTAGACTCAAAGAGCTTTCCAGGAGTGAAAGCCTCACAATTAGAACATTGTGACTAGCATATATGATCCATGAAGTCGAGTTAAATCAAAACAGAGTTATTACGTCTATCTCAAAATTTAAAACGTATAGATACACTTTGAATAAAAAGAGATAAAAGCCAAAACTTAGTAGGTGTTTTATTTACCTATAAGACCAGATCACAATCATTATTGGGATTAAAAAGGATATGGGGATATTTCTAGTGAATGTCATGCTTCTCCGGAAACACACTCATATCACTTGTTTAATTTTTACGTATGTTCTTCTATAGTACTAATCCCGTCCGTCTTTAGATGTGGTGCTTAGGAGACTCCGCTTCATTTGAGACTCGTCACACTTCTGAACCTAAGTGTTCTCTCGGTGAGTTCATAGCCTCGCCTTTCTACTTATAAATGTTTTTATAAACCCCGCGAGGGAGATACATGCTAGTTTTATAAATTGAACACAAGTGATTTTTCGGTAGACTGGTCCTATTGTGAACTAACTGCAATAAGTAGCCTATGCAAAAAGGCCCCTACATTTTCATGCATTGTTAATTACCTATGATGGGTGAGCGCTAGAACATTAAATAACATGGGCTAGTGACTGCCTGTTAGGGGTTGTGACATCCATGGCGCCGATCACCCATAAAGGACATTTTGTATTAAGAATTTCTTTAGGTATATTGCAATATTACCTATGGGGCAATTGATTACATATTTATAATATGTTTGGTTAAATTTCAGTGGCATGAGCTTAATGCATTAGTGATTATAACGATCCACAGAGTTCCGATGATTAAAAATACTGGTGTTCACTCTTTATTTATATAAACCGCAGCTGGAAATCACTCAACGAATTTCATCGTTAGACTATTTAAGCATGTTTTAATCTCATATAATCAAGGTAGATGTCTTGAGGTGGCAATGGATCTATCTTTTAGCGCGAAATGTTTTGATTAAACCTATTTTTTGTTCCATTCTTTCAAACACTTTGTGTTATGATTTTAAAACGTTATGTTCTGATGTTGGTATGGTGACATCTTGTGGATAAATTTCGACTCTGATCTTCATGAATGGACAATGTTATGTTTTCACAAAACGTCTCTTTTGAGTCAGTTCTTTATATTCTGATTTGTTTTTGGCTATGACTTAACACCCAAACATTGGTTCTGCTGCGTAATGAATTTATGGAGGGTGTTAAAAGGTACCATGCATAAGACCCCTACCAGGCCTATGATTCACCTCTCCTAAGAGTTCACGCACTTAGAAGTGATGAGGGCAGTCTGCAACAAAATGAATTAATGGATTTGGTTACCAAGTTGACTGATAGAGTTGAAGTTTTGGAGAATGACTTGCAGCAGACAAAGCAAGGTTTACATAAGTTTCCTGCTCTTACAAAGCTCATCGTTAGAGTGAATAAGTTAAGAAAAGTCAAAACAAACAAAGCTAGGAGAAGGGCCAGGATAGTTATTTCAGAGGATGAAGATGCTGAAGAGGATTCTTCCAAACAGGGGAGGAAGATCTCTGAAATTGATAAAGATCCTACAATCTTATTGGTACATCCTGAGCAAGACATGGAATATGATTTTGATGTTAGTACTGCTAAAGGATTTACTACTGCCAGTGTACCTATTACCACACGTTAGATGCGCATCTATTAGTACTGTCAAACCTCCAAGAGTTTATAATTGCTGAAGACATTAGTAGTGTTGAGACACTAGTGTATATTAGGAGGAGTGCATCTAAAGACAAAGGGAAAGGAATAATGACAGAATCTGAGCCTGAACAAATCACTACAAAATTGCAATAAAGGCAAGAAAGAGTTGGCTTTGAAGCAGCTATAAGATTGCAAGAACATTTTGATGAAGAAGAAAGGCAAAGGTTAGCAAGACAAGAACAAGAAAAGTATAATCTTGAAAAAGCATTAGAATTGCAAAAGCAGTTGGATAAAAGGGAAGAAGTTGTAGCTAAAGTTAATCAAGATCATGATTAGAGTGATCCTGCTATGCTAAGATATCATACAGTTCAGAATAGATCTTCTCTAAGCTGAAGTAAGGATTAATATGTATATATATTCTATGAAGAACAAGGTGGATAAAGCATAGTCCTTTAAGGGAAATATCTCTCAAGATATTACATACCTATATTTGAAAGAGTGAATTGGGAATCAAAATTCATGCTTTTGTGCCTAAGGCTTTAAGATAGAAAAGGAATAATGAACGACCGTGGATTTGATCATCATCTCAAGAATCTACTCAAATAAATGAGAAAAATTAATCAAAACAATTGAAAATAGATATTCAGCAAAAATGTTGTAGCTGAACAAGGTGTGATTAAAAAAGCGCGCTAAGAAAGTTTGAAGGAAGATTGAAAAGAAAGGTTTCAACAGTCTTAAAAGGTAAAAGGATACAAGACAGAAGAGGCAGGATGATCCAGAAAAACTGACAACTTAAGGAGTAATGTGGAAGTTATTTCTGATTCAGAAGAAAAGTAATTAGTGTAATCCCAATGGCTTTAGAATCTCCAAAAGCTTAGTTTGAAATCTATTACAAAGGAGATGTGGGATATCTATAGTACACATGGTAATGGAAGTTACAAGACTTTATATATCATTTTCAGTGACGTATGCTAATGATTCTTTGATAGAACACAAGTTTTAATTGTTGTAACAGACTTTTGAAAAGAGAGTATCATCTACAAGAACCAGGTATTGATGATCTATGCTCTCAGGAGACATCTAATATTTATGTTGATTCAACCAGACAACTATGATGAAAAGTCTGGATAAAATCATCAACACATCAAGATTGATAGAATGGACTACTTTATGATTCTTGTTGAATTTTCACTCTTTGATGCTGAAAGAAGTAAGCATCATATCTAGTTGAAAAGAAGTTACCACTTCTACAGGATACACTTTCAAGAATGCTTCAATGGAAACTTTCATGTAGAATAAGATTTTACTGAATGGCTATGAGCTTTTAAGATTTATTAATCTCTCAACTCATCAGTAAAGATATAAGTTTGGAAGCATCCCAGCAGAGTAGACGAGGAAGATTTGATCCAAAAGAAACTTGTTTGATTACAACAAGATTATCACAAGTTTAGGGGAGGATCTGTTAGGAATTAAAGGGCCTCTAAAAGTTAATACTGCTAGATCAACTTAGTACTGCTCAGATTATAACTACCAGTACTAACCAGTTAGTACTGCCAGAAGGAAGTTAGTACTGCCAGTACTAAACTTATACTGTTGAGAGGACCTTTGTACTAATGCATGAATTAGCAACAACCAAAAGAAGAAAAAAAACGTGTGACGTGATCATGGCTATGAACTTATTATGTAATATCTATATAGTTAGAAAAATGTAATATCTTATAAAATTAGAAGATTCTGTATCTTGTAAAGGATCTTACACTTGGTGTTATAAAAGGATCCTAGTTTGGTTGTCAAAGACATCACAATAGAACATATGCTAGCTCGTTGTAACACCTAGACTAAGTCAGAGTACTCGTATTTTCTCAATAATAATATTGAACTTTTTGGTATCTTCATTGTTCATTCTCCTGATCATGGTAAAACTATTACAATTTGATATTTGCTCTAAGTACTATAAGTAGGATTCCACATACCTTATATCAACTAAGTTTCTAGCATATTATCTTAATCGATTCAATACAACTACCCCTTTTAACAAGGTTGCAAGATTCTAGTGGGATCAACAGGTTAACCCATGCCTCGTGACCACCTCCTTTAGGTACATTCTTGCCAGTTTTTCCATGGGATCAGTTTCCCTCATTGTACAAAATTGCAGACTTAGTTTCTATCGATCCAACAATTACCCAAATGAAATGTCGTAGCCTAGTACAACTTAGGAAGCTTCAGACAAAAATCCATAGTGATCTTGCCCCACTTCCATTAAGGTATCTCGGGTTGCACTAACAAACCCAATGGCCTTTGATGTTCAGCCTTGACCTTAGCACATGTCAGACATTTGCTAACATAGGTGGCAATGTCGGCCTTCATATTGGGCCACCAATATAGCTTCTTCATGTCTTATTTACATCATGTCCGAACCCGAATGAATAGAGTATTTTTGACTTGTGGGACCGTGCATGATCATGTCCTCAAAATTGCCATAAGAGGGTGTTTAGCCTTAATTAAATTAAGTCAAACAAGATGTTATCGGTCTTAGAAAGTCAAACTAGGTCTTGTATTGTAATAGGCTAGTCGGGTTCAACGGGCTTGGATTGTAATCTAATATTGTCCGTGTTTCGGGCTCTAAGCCCAAGTTTGTCACAACCTTGTGACGACTTAGGAAGATTCGTGACAAAATCCATGGTGATATTGTCCCACTTCCATTGAGGTATCTCGGGTTGCACCAACAAACCCGATGGCCTTTGGTGTTCAGCCTTGACCTTAGTACATGTCAAAACATTTGCTAGCTTAGGTGGCAATGTCGGCCTTCACATTGGGCCACTAATATAGCTTCTTCATGTTCTTGTCAGAACCCGGATGGATAGAGTATTTTGACTTGTGGGACTCGTGCATAATCACAGTCCTCAAATTACCATATCAGGGCAACCAACTCCTGCCATTTAAGCATAGAGTTCCATCCGCACGGGGTTCCAACTTCTCCTCCGGTATATCCTTCCTGATCATACCTCCTACATTTTCGTTCTTGATGTTTTCGGGTTTCTGTGCTTCAATTTGAGCTTCTAGGATTTGTTTAGGAAGATCCAAGCCAATAGTCATAACTAAGGCTCGAACTCTTAATGGTTTAATTCGCTCCTTCCTGCTCAAAGCATCAGCAACAACATTTGCTTTCCCCGGGTGATAACGAATCTCACAGTCGTAATCACTAAGCAACTCTAACCAACGACGTTGCCTCATGTTCAACTCTTTCTGATTAAGAATGTGTTGTAAATTCTTGTGATCAGTGAACACCGTACACCTGGTTCCGTACGAATAGTGCCTCTAAATCTTTAGAGCAAACACCACTGCACCAAGTTCCAAATCATGAGTCGTATAGTTCTTCTCATGAATTTTTAATTGGCGTGATGCATAAGCAATCACCTTCTCTCTTTGCATCAACACAGCGCCCAAACCTTTGATCGAAGCATCGCAGTATACGATAAAATCTTCGCTTCCTTCAGGTAAAGCCAGGATTGGTGCACTACACAACTTCTGCTTAATCAGTTGAAACGCTGCTTCTGCCTTGTCACCCCAATCAAACTTAACTCCTTTCTGAGTAAGCTTGGTCATTGACTTGGCAATCTTCAAAAATCCTTCGATGAATTTTTGGTAATACCTAGCAAGACCTAAAGATTGACGAATCTCCGTTGGTGTTTTAGGAGATGCCCTAATCTTTTATGAATTCGATCTTCGCAGGATCTATGTGAATGCCTTGACTATCAATCACGTGACCAAGGAACTGTACTTTGGGAATCCAAAATTTACACTTAGAAAAATTTGGCATACAATTCCTCCTTCTCAAGCAATTCCAGAATTGCCTTAAGATGTTCTTCGTGTTCCTTCTTGCTCTTTGAAAAATTAATATATATCATCAATAAAGACGATCACAAACTTATCCAAATATGGTTTGCACACCCGATTCATAAGGTCCATAAATACCGCTGGAGCGTTTGTCAAACCAATGGCATGACTTGAAATTCATAATGTCCATATGGAGTTCTGAAGGCGGTCTTTAAAATGTCTACTTCATGAACCCCCAATTGATGATAGCCCGACCTCAAGTCGATATTTGAGTAAACACTCGACCCTCGAAGTTGATCGAACAAATCATAAATTTTCAGGAGCGAATAACGGTTCTTCACCGTCAGCTTATTTAATTCCCGATAATTGATGCACCTCCGGAATAGTGTTGATGAAGAGGTGTAAATGCTCGTCTTAATCCTCCTAATACGTGTTAAGTTAATTTGTTATCTTGATGTAGAATTTCATTGGTACGGGTCTCAATTCCTTGATGACGTTTAACTTGCTGACGGTTTGTCCTAGGGTGACTAATGATACGTCTTCGCCTTTTTGGCCTAGGATTTTGTATAAAATGATGTCGAATTTATATAGTAAAGTGGTTTTGGTAATTTTTTTAACGTGAACAGGAACCCCAACGGCTAATGAACAGTAACCCCAACGGTTACTTTCTCCTTTTAAATACCAATTTTTTATCCTCCATTTCTCCACACAACACTAAATTTTTCACTTAAATTTTCTCTTATCCAATCCTTAAAAATGTTGCATATCATTACACTCTTGGTGATGGAGAGCGCAGTAGCACTCGGCATTTATCTTGCCTACGTCCCATACGAAGAAGAATTTCAGTATCTGTTGTTAGTGTGCAGAAGTGGATATCATCAAAAAGCAAAAACCAAGCCATAAATGACAAACTGAGCATGAATGGAAAAGACAGTGCAAAATCAGGCCAAAAGTCCCAAAATACCAAAGTCAGAGTCAATACAGTAGAATCAGCAGTCAAACCGTATCCGGAAACTGGAAGAATACTATTGGGATGCAATCATAACCCATCTGATGGGCCGGGAAAGCCCAAAAGTATAATTATGAAGACTGTGAAGACCAAATGGGCCCTCAATCAATTTCAACAGCCCATTTGTGTGCAATTGACAAAGACTGTGAAGACTTTGAAGGCCCAATCCTAGCCCAGTTACAGCCAAACCTCATCCATTGTACACACAAAACCCACTTCAAAACCTTATAGGCTTGAAATAAGCCCAATAACCAAACCTTACCTTTATTTGGGCCCAGACCACACTCAATTCGGGTGCCCATAAACCCAAACCCAGTGGGCCCAATACAAGCCCAAACACAAAACCCAAGCCCAATAACCTTTTTACAAAACCATAGGGACTTGTTGTGTTATTTTCAAAAGTATTTTATAAAGAAAAAGAGCTAAAAAGAGTCCAGGGACTGAAACTGCCAATTGGCATTTCTTTTACAATTTTAAAAGCCAAGGACTGTTTTTGTAATTGTTCAAATCCTTCTTTATTTCTTTTGTTATAAAAACCACAGGGACCATAAGTGTCACTTTCTAAACTCAGTTTATAACTGAATTTCGGTTTAAATGAAATGAAAATAGAGAGAAACATGAGGGGCTAGTGTTGCATCTTTTCCATTCTTTTCTTTTAAACCTGCAACCACAACGGTACTCGAACCCCTTTACCGCCAAAACCCAAACCAGCCTCTCCCATGGTTTTTAGCTCCAAACCACCCCCCTAGTACATCTCCCAGCTCACTCTAACCATTTCCCACCTCCCCATTACCCCTATAACCCTTCCCTGTTGACAATTTACAAAAACCCGCACCCCCATCGATGGCTGAGAATGTTGTAAGGCCAATGGAAGGCTAGGATTGCTTGGGAAGTATTGTACACACACAGCAAACACAACCCAAGAAAAAGAATGCATAGAGGACTTCTATAAAAAGAGAAGAGAACAAGCCGAGAACCATACCCCTGTTTTTCCTTTTCTTAGTGTAAAATTTAATTAAGTTTGCTTTAAGATTATTGTATTCAGTTTATTTAAAGTTTATGTTGTAATATTTCCAGCTTTAATACAAGTTAAGAGTTTTTTTTGTGTTATTGCATTTATCAAAAATTTGAAGTATAAATTAAGCCATCAATTCTGTTTAAACTTACATAACCATGTGTAAAAGTTGTTAAGCTCAGCTTATAAGCTTGTTTTACCCCTTTATTTCTTTTAAAAAGCTAAAAAGAAGCCAAATTTATATATTAAGGGAGTGTTTGGTTTAGACCCCAAAATGGGTCAAATGGGTGTTGCAATAGGTCATACTCACTCAGCCAACTTTGGCTGAGTGTGTGGGCTTATTTAGATTAGCTTAATCAAACTTTTTAGTAAAAAAATTAGTTTTTTAAGATCCTTTGCTTTCTGTCAAAGTTTTATAAGCCACAAAGTGAGCTAAACCACTTAAGCTGTGTAGACAGCTTAAGCACACCTTGTTTGTGCTTATTTGAGTGTTACTAGCTCTTTTCAAAAGCCACTTGTTCTGTCTTTTAATCTCACCAAGTATAAGTCAAAGTTTGGCTTTGCAAATTTTTTTTTTAAAAAAAACCCTCAATTTTAAGCTGCAATATCAGCAGCTTATATTGTTTTCTAGACCCTCATTTTTTGGAAATAAGCCAAGTAGCCATTAATATAAATCTGTTTGGTTTTGACTAAAAAGCTTTTATAAGCTTATTTCAATAAGGCAAAATAAGCCCCTAGCTCACTGTCTTGCCTCCCCTGGTGCTGAGCACCAGGCTTTAGCTTAATTTTTCTAGCTTATTGAAAACTAAGCCCTAGGTTCTTAGTGATTTTCCTTATAGCTTGTAGGTAGTTCTAGTAGGTTTAGCAGCTTATTTAATTTAGATTGCTTATTAGAGTAGCTTAAATTAGGCTTAAAGTTTCCCTTTTTCTGTTTTTTATAAAACTGTCATTATAGCTTAAGTCATTTCCAGCTTATTTTAGGGCTTATTCTAGAAACCTTAGCTTATTTAGGACTCCCTCTCCTTTAAATGTTTCCCATAAGTTTTTAAGCTTATTTTGTTTAGCTTAATTCCCAATAAGAAATGAAAATTAAGTCTTAAGCTTTAATAGCTTTTGCAGCCCACAAATAGCTCACTTTTCTAGCTTATTAAGTTAACTTCAAGCATAAGTGCTTTTACAAAAAAGACTCCCCATAAGCCCTTCTACAAGTTTGCTTATTTGACTTTTGTCAAATTAAGCACTTTTGGACCCTTTTTGTAAATCGGGGTCACAATTCAGGGATGTTATTTGGTGTAATTTTGTTCTTTTATAGTTATAATTGTTAGTCCCCATGTTAGTTTGTTGTTACCACATTAGTCCTTGATGTCCTGTCACTGTTAGTCCCGCATAGTTAAATTTTGTTAGTTTATTTAATTTAATTAATATAATTTGGTTTAATTTTAATAAGTTTAAATTACTTTTAATTTATTCAGTAAAATTTGGGCATTTTTATATTTTTAGAATTGTTAACTTTTTATTTATTTAATTTTTTTTTTTTTCAGAATTTTTATAAATTTTATTTTTGTCTTTTCTATTTTCTTAGTTTGAATTAGTTATTAATTCTTTAAAAATTCATAAAAAATTCCAAAAATTAATAAAAAAATATTTTTCTTTTTTATTAAATTTTCTTTTTGTATTATGGTGTCTAGGAAAAATTATAAAAATTTAGTGTTGGCTTAATTTTTCTTAAATTTCAGTCTTACCGACCCGTTTTACCGTGGTGCCGTTTTTATGTTTTCTTTTCGTTTTAGCGTTCAACCGACCTTCCGTTTTAATTCAGTTTTTTTTATTTTTCAAAATTAAGTTAATTAGATTTAATTTTAATTTTTAATTTAATTTGCATTTATTTTCTTATTTTTAGTATTTAGGTTTCACGATGCGGATTCTGTTCCCGTCATTTTAGTATAGATCTAATTTTAGGATTTCCTTATAACTATTTTGTTTCCCGTAGTTCTGTTAAGATCCCCTATTTCCTATATCTGTTTCCCGTAGATTAAAGTTTGTTTTTATTTAACTTAATTTTAGTTGTAATTATATTAGTTGTTTCATCATATCTGAATATTTCTCCATCATTCAATTTCTCATCAAAACCAGGGATTCCCTACAATTCGCAGCCTCGTGGGACATTACGACACGGAGTATCTCTTACGGAAATCTTTTTATCATTTGATTCTATCTTGTGTATTTTTTCCTTTTGTGGAATTTGGACCCTTTGGCCCTTGGGTTCAAGGGCATTCGGTCAGATTTGGTATTAGGGGTGCTTATATGTGTTTGTGCTATATCGCGAATCAATTTTTGGCGCCGTTGCCGGGGAGGCATTTGCTACGATTGTTATTGACTTTGATTTGAACTTGTCTTATTGTTAATATATCATATTAAAAAAAAACACAAAAATATTTTTCTTTTCTTTTATTTGTACATATCATATAAAAAATTAAAAAAACCAAAAAAATCAAAAATATTTAAAAATAATTGTCTTAAAAATGAAAATTCATAATTGGTAAAAATACCAAAATATTATATTCTCCAATGAGGTATTATCATTAATAAGTTCCGGTGAACTACTGAGTTCACAATCGAACAAAGATTTAAAACTTGCTTCTGTGTCAACTTACGATATAGGCTCACCTCATTCTGATTGACAAATACTATAAATGGTATAAGGAGGGTTGTTCATAGGAAACTTGACCGAAAGGAGAAATAAGCTTCGCGCTATATTCCTACTCCTCGATCAACTGTGCGTTTTTCATTTTAGTGCTAACCTTAATGGAAGTTCGATTATTTGGCTTTAGTTGTCTTCTCTTGTCCGTTTAAAAAATAGGATTGTGAATATTTTTTTTAATCCCAAACAAGCAAATAAAAAAAAAAAAAAACAAATAATTAGTGTATTTCTTTTTTACTTTCCTTTTTGTGCATGCGATCTCGATATCAGTCCCGTGTGCACGGTCATCCTCACCAGAAAGAACGCCTGTTGTTTTCGAAACTTCTTCGAATTGAATACCACATTTCAGGAAGATCACTCCGTTGAGCCTAAATGGCAGACACTCGAAATATGGGCCTATTATTGCTCCCAAAAAAATAAGCACACCACGAGGGGTTACGAGGACGCATTACCTTATTCATGAAATTGTGGAAACAATTTTCGAGCGGAGGTAATGGGTTAATCATTATTGTCCAGAACTAAAGGTTCTGTCGGTATGACATTGAGACCGCATGATCGAGATCCGTTACTTTCATCAAGATCACCTCCACAATAAGGGTTCCTAGGTTCCCAAGTGCTACGTTTAAGATTATGTGTTTCAATTCTCTATCGAGGAGCAGCCGATATGGCTTGAAAAAAGAACCCCTCGATCTATTCAAACTTGGGTCGATCTGGTATCCAAAATTCATCAACACAAAGGGGGGGGGGGTTTTTTTTTTTTTTTTTTTCTTCCCCCACCTACCTCTAAAACGAAGAATCTTCGGCAATGAGATCACCAGAATTTTAGCAAAGGTTCGTTTGATGAATCGTTTTTTGTGGCTTGGGATCGTTTCATTGATCTAACATTAGGGCATGTCACACCATGGTTATCAGAATTGCATCAACTTGATACATTTCTATATTGTTTGAAACTTTTGGTCAAAGTTCATGAACTCCGCAGCAGGGTGGAAACTTTTTGGACAAAAATGCTCCTTGACTGTTTAAATGTCATCGAGAGAGTCCAAAGTTCGGCAAACACGAGCTTAGGCAGTATGTTGCAAGGTAGTACAAACTACTTCCACCCAAGCTGTTTCATTTGATGTGTCTTGAACTTAAGGATATTGTCCGTGCTTAGCTCCTTAGACAAGAAGAAACTAGCTTTGCCTCCAGTCCAGCTTCCTGCAATGTCATAAGCAGTTGAGCTATGTTGTGTTAACTTGCGCGGTGGTGCCCATTCTCATCAGAAAAGGTCCTAGCCACTCATGTCAAAGTTTATCGGGACAACTTGCTGAGTATGTGTCCAAGCCTCTGCAGATAATTACAACCAAGTAAGCTCCAATTTCCGACCTCAAGAATGGTTTCAAATCATATTAGACCTCCAGGGGTTTTCCACCGTTTCGATCTCTCCAAGCTAATAATGCTAACGAATTTCAATCGAGGGGAATAACTTTAACCATGTGTCTGTTGGGAGAGCAATTTCAACCTAAACTGAGGTGGAGGAAATTTTAACCATGTCAATTTCAGTCAGGAATCAACTTAATAGACACAGGTTTCAATCAGTCTACAGCTTAATCAAGCCCCCGTTCATCAAACCACTAAGTGTCACCAAGAACGATCTTTGACAAACTACGTCAAAGGTAATGATGCTATCATGAGAAACATGCAAAATAACTCAAAACCCAGGGTCAGAGCATGCATATTCGAAACCAAACAAATTGAACTTTAAAAAATGGCATATCTGACTGTATTGTTGGCTAGGTTTGTAACTGCCCAAATACGCTTTACTTAGGGTCAGGACCAACTCCCTGGTAACACAGTTACTATCCCTAGTGAAGACTAAAGGTTATCTCTACCCGAAAGCGGTCTGTTGCATATCCAAGACACTCCAATTCCTACATCTTCAGTAGAGAAAGCCAATACCCGAGGGTGACAAAGGACCAAGTGCACCCTTCTTGCTCCAAAGTACCGCCCACCAGTTTCCAACATACCGGTAGGTCCTGAAACCAAATCACAACTCAGTTTCTTGAGCCCATTGTTGCTCATGTGTTGATCCGTGCCATACACTAAAACCTTTCAGTTTCTACCATATACTTCAGGCGTGATAATGAATTGAGCCGTAATCAAGTAATGAACAAATCGTAACAAATTTTATAAAATTTTCAAAAGGAGATGTGTTTCGGATTAGCTTTACGGGTGCTCTTGTTTTGATGCCCAAATTTGCTCGACTTAAGAACCTTACTTGGGAATAAAGAGAAAACTTACTGAAGTGGCTCAAACTTCCCAATGAAACCCTGTCTAGCATCGAACGTCGATAGGAATGAAAAATTGTTAGGCGGTCATCTTGAACAAGTTACCCCAGAAAACTTGGAGTACCCCGGCAAGTTACTGATGCTTGTGGATTTTCCAGGGATGGATGAATGCTTAGCATTTTGCGATCTCGGTGCTAGCATTAATACTAATGCCTATTTTCGTTTGGGAATAATGCTGTTCACTTCATGATCCTTACTCCAATTGCCATGACACTCGAACTTGCTCGGTTCGATCAAGTTCTAAACCAATGGGAATTGCAAAAAGGACATGCTCCGTTAAAGTTAGTGTATTTCACTTTCCAGACCGAACTTTGAGATGTTGTAGATTTTGAGCCAGACCCCCGAGTCCCTTTAATTTCTCGGGAGGTGCTTCTTAAGGACCAGTCGGTGATTTGATTGATGTGCACAAGGGTGAATTAACTCTATTTGATTAGGAAGTGATGCCATCAGCTTACAATTTGGATCAGACTTCGAGATACTCGGCCAATTCACTCACATGACGCGCAAACAAGATTGACGTCATTTGAGTTATGGCTTGTGAGGAATTTCTACAAGAAGTTCTTGGCTTTTATGATCATATTCGCGAGTGGAATTCCACTCCTCGTATTATGATCCAAATTGTTGCTATTCTTATCCTACCCCTAACACAGTTGGGGATAGTGATTTCCTTGCTTCACTGAAGAACGCCGTTATCTTTACCATTGAGTCTAGCAGATGATCCGGATTGTCCAGCATTATATCCCGTTCTACTTGATCTGAGGGGGGACATTCTTATTCTAGAAGCCATTTTGAATAGTGATCCACACTTCCCCTTCCAAGTAAAAGGAACTTATCTCCCAGAATCTGAACTGGCTTAAGGTTTTGTGAAACTAATTAGCCAATTCTTCTTGATGAAACCTACTGAGGGTTGAATCAAGGAACTGCCTCCCCATTCTCGAGTTTTGCATTTTTTGGGGGAACAACAAGTTGGCCCGTCATTATTGCTAAAAGAGTTTCTTGGATGTTGAGGAAAAATCGCTCTCATTTAAAGGTGCTTAATAGTCCCACTAGCGAGCTCTCGATTGGAACTTTAGACATGCAGGGATCAACCGGAAGGAATTTTGTACCCACAAGATTCTTATGGAGAAGGACTATGCAACAGCGGGTCCAACATTCAAAGAAAGAGTAAATCCAAAAAATCCACGATGTTATTATAAAGGAGGTTGATAAAACTTCTCGATGATAGGATTGATTAACCCTTATCTCCGTCAGCCCTGGTTAGCCCGATACATTGTGTACCAAAGAAGGGAGTGTAGGAATGAATGTGGTAGTGAACGAGGAAAATGAGTTGATTCCAACTGTTTGGTTACCGGATGGGGGTGTGTGCATTGACTATAGTAAGTTAAATGAAGCCACCCGCACAAGTCACTTCCCTCTACCGTTCATGGATCCTAATGCTTGAGAGATTAGAGGAGGGATGAAATACTAACTGTTTACCTCGATGGTTTATCCAGTTATTTCCCAAATCCCATTTGACCCACGTAATCAAGGAAAGGATCTACTTTTTCTTGCCCATACGGAACGTTTGCCTACCGTAGCCATGCCTTTCGGCTTATGCAATTGCTCCAGGCAAGTTTCAACGATCGTATGGTAGCATATTCTTTCAATGACATGGTTGAGAAGACGATGGGAAGTCTTTGATGGTACGACTTCTCGGTCTTTGAGGAATTCTTTCAAAACTGCCTCTCACGTTGTTTTTTAGACCACTTGCTTAAAGGTCGTGAAGACCAACAAACCTTAAGTCTTAACTGGGGAAGAAGCCATTTTTATGGTCAAAGAGGGGATTGTCCTCGGCAATAAGGGATTTCTAGAAAGGGATTGAGGTTGACAAGCCAAAATCGATGTCATTGCAAAATTACCTCATCACACACCCGTCAAGAGGAATTAGGAGTTTTCTCAGTCATGACCGGGTTTTTACCGGCGGTTCATTCAGGGATTTCTCACAAAAATATACCAACCAATGACCCTTCTATTGAGAAGAATATCCATTCATTTTTCGATGACTGCCATTCGAGCTTTCCAATCATTGAAAGAATAGACCTTACGATAAGCTCAATCTTGATTGCTCCTAATGCTGGGCCTTCCTTGTCGCTTATGTGCGAGGCAAGCGATTTTAGCCTTAGGTGCAGTTTTGGGGCTAACTCATGAGAAACATTTTCGGCCTAATCCAACTTTGCTAGGTTAAGGACCTTGTTTGAAGCACAACGAACTACACTACGACTGAAAAAGAATTACTTGCCATTAGTTGTATGCTTTCGAGAAATTCAGGTTCTTACCTCATCATGAAACAAACAGCATAATACATACGGTCCATTCCGACCTTAAGTATCTCTTTACAAAAAATGGATGCCACGGCAAGATTGCTCTGTTGGGTTCTCCTCCTCCAAGAATTTTGACTTCAAAGTTATTGATCTAAAAGGAGCGGAGAACCTCGTAGCCGTCTATCATCTGTCCAGATTGGAAAACACGTATGAAAACGTCATGCATCTTAAAAGAGATAATAAAGGTTTTCTCTTGAGACGTTAAATATCGGTGACCATTATTTGGAGATTCTAGAAACCGTGGTTTGCGACTTTGCAATTTACCACGCGGGTAGATTCATTGTGAAGGATGTCGACCAGCAGAAAATCACGTTTTTCAAAGTTGTTAAATACATATTTCTGGACACCCCTTCTTGTTTAAAAGTTGTAAGGTATTCAAGTGATCAGGCGATGTGTTGCACGCTATTGAAGTCTTGAGATTCTCTTCTGCTTGCCACTATGGGACCACCGGGGGACATCATGGTGCAAACCTCACTGCCAAAAGATCTTTGGGACTCCGGGTTTCTTATGGCCCACCATATATAAGATGCCCACGAGTTTGTAAATGAACTGTGACTCGTGCCAACGTCAAGGAAAAACTTCACAACGTGATAGGATGCCTCAAATCTCCATCCATGTTTGTGAAATCTTAGACATGTGGGGCATCGACTTTATGGGCCGTTCCGTCTTCACGAGGGGAACAAGTATATTCTCGTGGCAGTCGACTATTTGTCAAAATGGGTGAAGCGATAAAGCACTTCCCAAAACCAATGTTGCTCCCGTGTAGTTTGCAAATTTCTGAAATTCTCTTCTCAGATTTGGTGCTTCCCGTGCATTCTAAGTGTGATCAGCGTAACACCATTTTTGTATTATGACCAGTTTGCAAAGGTCATGAGGAATATGGTGTTACTCAAGTCTCTCCACAGCTTATCACCCACATACAATGGTGGGCTAGTGGAAGTATAAATCGTGGCTTGAAAAGGAATCCTTGAAAGGGGACCATAGGTGATACAGTGGGCCTCTATGGTGGACCAAACTAGTGATGGCACTATGGGCCTTCCGCCACAGCTTACAAAACACCCATCGGGTGTACTCCTTACAAGCTTGTGTATTGAAAGGCATGCCATCTTTCCCGATCGAGCTTGAGCAAAAAGCCTACTGGCTTAAAGCAAGCAAAACTTCGATCTGTATAGTACGGGTGAATCACCGGAGAAAAGTTCAAATCAATGATACTTAATGAAATTCGTGATCATGCCTATGAGAATCTCTTTGATCTATAAGGCCAAAACAAAGAGGCTCCAGACTCCAAGATCAAAAACCGTCATTTTTTCAACATGGTGAATCGAGTCCTTCCTCTTTAATTCAGGTTAAAGGATTTTCTCGGCGCAACTAAAAAATACCGTTGGAATGGCCCTTTTCACCATCACTAGAGTTTTCTCCGTACGGCACTGTTGAGCTTTCTCAAGCAAACCGGGCCTCTATTTCAAAGTAAATGGTTCATAGCGGTAAAGCATTACTTTTGGAGGGAAACGTACCACACTTGGTAGTTCAAGATCTCAAACTTTCCCACAAAGGTTCAATAAATCCTTGTGATGGGTCAAGCATCTCGGACCCTAAAAAGGATTCGTGGGAGGAACCCCATTGCTTATCCGTTGTTGTGATATTAATAAGTGTTGTTGTTGTGTAAGATAGCTGTCTTTTCCATTACACGTAGTTTCAATGGTTGTTGTTATTGTTTATTGTCAAGGTTTTTGCCCGGATTGTGAAGACTCGCAGTTTTGTCATTCATTCAAGAGTTTCACATCCTAGCTTCATTTGGGATCGATATCCTAATCTTATTGACTAACGTTTTATCATTTTGGCTTTCCTCATATTAAATGGCATTAGGATTAATGTAGTCCTTAAAACTTTCGAGGACGATGTTTGTTCTTGTTTGTGGGGGGTATCTTTGATTTGATTGCTGCATACAGCATTGTTACCACTAACCCGTTTTTTACACCAATAATACCAAAAAAATGAAAAAATTGAAAATTTTTTCTAAAAATTATATGTGTTTTGTCACAGTTCTTGCTTTTCTTGCTTGGGTAGGAATAAGAATAATTTTTGACTCAAACGGGCGTGTTGAGCCCTAGCTATTCCTTGAGGCCGAGCATTTCACGAATTCTATAGCTTTGAATTTTAAAAATGTGAAGAACGAGAAATGATAGAGTTAAATATAAGTTTATGTGCTAAGCAAGATTCTTCTAAAAACTTATACGAGTAACTTGTGGTTTTCTCTCCCGTTAATTTCTAATCCACCTAATCATACGTACTCAATTTAATATAACTTAGTAATCGAATGCTTTCAGAAAAAGCTTAAAATTTGTTAACTTGAGTTTTCAAAAACGAGGTTTTATAGTGATTTAAACGAAAAGCCAAGAAGCATGAATGAAATGTGAATTGCAAAATGATCATGATTTTGGAAATTTGGCCCAATGTAGCATTGCAGTTGATATTTGGAGCAAGTAAAAGATGTGTCGTGATAATCCCTCTCGCTAGCATCGAGGTGGAGGTTCCAAACTAAGACGTCTTACTTCTAGGGATTTGAGTGTGGTCGTGATATCCACTTGGAAAGAAAGGTCTCAGGTTGAGGGTTCATCTAAGACACCAATCTTAGCATTTTTAGGAAGAAGGGTGTTGATGTGATTTCCCACTACGCTAGCAACGGGGTGGCGTTTTCAAAACTAAGAACATCGGTCGTTGTGTGATTTCCTACTCCGTTAACCACGATGGTTGGGGTTTTCAAAACTAAGCAACGCGTTTCCTTAGCTTTAAAGAACTTATGTATCTATATTGTTGAATAAGTTGCTAAAATAGTTTTAAAGTTTATAATATCGAAATTCAAGTGACGATAAGTCTAATAGGTTGTTGCTTTGGTCGATGATTATTTTGAATTATGTCGATGAAAAATAAGTTGATCTCTGGGTAAATTAAAATGAGTACACACATTACAATCGTTATATCCCATGTTGGGATGTTGAAAAATTCACAAGTATAAAGTATGAGGGCCTTAAAATTTAAACTTATATCGACAATATCTTGTTAAATTGCTTAGCTTGGAACTTGTGAAAAATCGGGACGTTGACTTTATCCGTCAGGGACATCCGTAGATCACTCTTACGGGGCGCTTCTCATTCTATCGTTTCCCAGTGCTAATAATAAGAAAGTCAATTTTAAAAAAATGAGAAAATTCCAAAAAATATTAGTTGGTGTTAGTGTAATTCAGAAAAATGTAAAAAAGGGGCTATTACTTCGTTTACTTAATAACATATGCGTGAGGGACAAACATTTACCGTAGTTTGGGGGGATTTGATAAAGTGCTTAATTACACTTATCTTTTACCTCTCAAACGAGCTTAAATGGCCAAATCAGACATAAAATGCCAAATATATTGTTTTGTTTTGGCATTTGTATTTGTGCAGGAGTGGATATCATCAATACGACAGATAACCCACAGCACAAACATGACAAAATGAGCTTGGAATGGAAAAGACTGTGCAAAATCAAGGCCAAAAAGTCCAATAATACCAAAAGTTAGAGTCAATACAGAAGAATTCAGCAGTCAAACGGAGACGGAAATCGAAGGAATACTTTTGGATGCTATCTTAACCTATCTGATGGGCCGGGAAAGCCCAATAGTATAATTATGAAGACTGTGAAGACCAAATGGGCCCTCAAACATTTAACCAGCACCATTTTATGCATTACAAAAGATGTGATGACTTTGAAGGCCCAATCCTAGCTCCCAGTTTACAGCCCTATCTCAAGCCATTGTACACCACAAAAACCCACTTCAATAACATTTTTGGGCTTTGTAAAAGCCCAATAACCAAATCCTGTACCTTATTGGGCCCAGACCACAATATATTGGGGGCCCCAATACAAGCCCAAAAGCCCAACACAAAAACCCAAGACCAACAAAAAAGCCACCAAAAAAAAAATCTTTTTATAAAATTTAGGGGCTAAAATGCAATTTTAAAAGTTGTTTATAAGAAAAAATGAAAAAAATACAAACACAAGGGATGGTTTTGCAAATTTTACCAAATCCCTTTTATTCTGTTGTTAGAATACGCAGGGGACCATTTTTGCTATTTACCAAACCTTCTTTAATCTTTTGTTATAAAAATCAAAAGGGACCAAAAGTGTCACTTTCCAAACTCTATTTATAACTAAAAGGGGCTCGAATGAAATGAAAAAGGGATGAAAGATGGAGGGCCATACTTGCCTCTTCCCCATTCTTTCCATTTAAACCTGTATACCAACAGGGTACCTCAACCCGTTTACCGCCAAAACCCAAACCGCCTCTCCCACGGTTTCTAGGCCAAACCACCTCCCTTTACTCTTCCTGTTCTCCCCATACCATTTCCACTAATACCCATTACCACCGTATTAACCGTCCTGTTGTCAATACACTCAAACCCGAAGACCACATAATGGCTGAGAATGTTGTTATAGGCAAATGGATGGCTTGGATTGCTTGGGAAAACTTCCTCTTCACAGCAAACACTCCCATGACCAAGAGAAGGCTTGACTTCTATAAAGAAAAGAACAAGCCGAGGACATAGGCACCCTGTTTTTTACTTCCGTAGTAATTATAATAGTTAAGTTTACTTTTGAAAAATGTTGTATTCAGTTTATTTTTAAGTTTTTGTTGTAAATATTTCCCAGCCTTAATACATGTTAAGTGTTTTTTTTGTTGTTATTGCATTTATCAAAAATTTGAAGTATAAATTAAGCCATCAATTCTGTTTAAACTTACATAACCATGTGTAAAAGTTGTTAAACTCAACTTAATATCAGTGTTCTACCTTTTTTTCTGTGAATAAAGGCAAATAAATCGATTTTTTCTAAATTAAGGGGAGTTGTTTGGTTTAACCTTTAAAAGGGTCATATGGGATTTGTTAACGGGTTGTAACCACTCAGCCAATTTTGGCTGGAGTGTGTGGCAGTATAATAGACAACGTGGATCAATCTTTTTTAGTGTAAAAATACGTTTTTTTAAGTCCCTTTTGTATTCTGTCAAAATTTAAATAAGCCAAAGTGAGCTTAAGGGATCCAGCTGCTTATGCAGCTTAAGCACATTGTTTTTGTGCTTGTTATTGTTGTTTCTAGCCACTTTAACCAACACCTTGTTCTGTCTTTTAAATCTCACCAAGTAAAAGGTCTAATGTATCTATATATCACTTTTGTGAAATCCCTAATTTCAAGCCACAAAATCTGCATCTTTTTTCTTAACCACTATTGGCTCATACTTGGAAAAATAAGCTCATTTGCCTCCATTGTAATCTGGTTTTCTAATTTCTTTTGGTGTTTGGTTTTTGACATAAAAAAGCTTTTATAAAGCTTATTTCTAATTAAGGCAAAAATAAGCCCCTAGCTCACACTGTCTTGCCTCCCTGGTGATGAACGCACCTGGCTTTAGCTTAATTTTTCTAGCTTCCCCCTATTGAAACTAAGCCTAGGGTTCGTAGTGATTTTCCTCTATAGGCTTGTAGGTAGTTCTCGCTAGGTTTAGCAGCTTATTTAATTTAGATTGCTTATTAAGAGTAGCTTTAAATTAGGCTTAAGTTTCCCTTTTTCTGTTTTTTATAAAACTGTCATTAAAGCTTAAGCATTTCAGATATTTTAGGGCTTATTATAGATACCTCTAGCTTATTTAGGGACTCCCCTCTCCATGATTATCTGTTTCCCATATGTTTTAGCTTATATTTCGCTAGTTAAATCCCATTAGAAAGGACAATTAAGCTCATAAGCGTAATAAGCTTTTGCAGCCCCAAAAGCTCACTTTTCTAGCTTATTAAGTTAACTTCAAGCATAAGTGCTTTTACAAAAAAGACTCCCCATAAGCCCTTCTACAAGTTTGCTTATTTGACTTTTGTCAAATAAGCACTTTGGACCCTTTTTGTAATCGGGGTCCAACTCAGGGACTGTTTGTGTAATTTTGTCTTTTATAGTTATAATTGTTAGTCCCACTGTTAGTATATTGTTACCTCGTTAGTCCTTATGTCCTTTCACTGTTAGTCCCTATAATTAACTTTTGTTAGTTTAATTTAATTTAATTAATATAAATTAGGTTTAATTTTAAATTAAGTTTAATATACTTTTTAACTTTATTCAGTAAAAGTTTGGGCATTATTATATTTTTAGAATTGTTTAACTTTTTCTTTATTTTTTAAAATTTTATTTTTCAGAATTTTTATAACTTTTTTTTTTGTCTTTTTCTATTCTTAGTTTTAATTAGTTATTAATCTTTAAAATTCATAAAAAAAATCCAAAAATTAATAAAAATTTATTCTTCTTTTTTTTTATAAAAATTTTCTTTTGTAATTTAGTGTCTAGGAAATATAAAATTTAGTGTAGGCTTAATTTTTCTTTAAATTTCCAGTCTTTAGACCCGTTTTACGGGTGGTTTTATCGTTTTTTTCGTTTTGCGTTTCAAACGCCTCCGTTTTTAATTCTACGTTTTTTTTATTTTCAAATTAAGTTAATTGAATTTATTTTAATATTTAATTTAATTTTTGCATTTATTTTTCTTAATTTTTAGTATTTAGGTCCCGATACCTGATTCTGTTCCCCGTATTTTAGTATAGATTTAATTTTAGGATTTCCCTATAACTAATTTTGTTTCCCGTAGTTTTTAAGATCCCCATTTCCTATATATGTTTCCCGTAGATTAAATTAGGTTTTATTTAATTAATTTTGTTGTTAATTATATCAGTCATGTTTTCCATCATATATGAATTATTCTCCATCATTCAATTTATAATCAAAACCAGGTTTACCTTCAATTGCAGCCTGTTGGGACATACGACCCGGGAATTTCTCTTCCGGAATCTTTTTATCTTGAATTCTATCTTGTGTAATTTATCCTTTTGTGGGAATTTGACTTTTGCCTTGGTAAGGGCAATACTCGGTAGGATCTGTATTAGGGTTGCTATATAAGTGTGTGCTATATCGCGAATCACCAATCCTCAAAAATGTTGCATATCATTACACTCTTGGCGATGGCGAGCGCGGTAGCACTCGGCATTTATCTTGCCTACGTCCCATACGAAGAAGAATTTCAGTATCTGGCCTTTATTCTAGCGATTCTCGTGCCCCTCATCGTTCTTGCTATCGGCGTGGATCTCTTTTAGAAGGAATAGATATTATTGATAGGGGAAGGTTGTAATAAAACTTGTATTTCCTTTATGTTCTTATGTAATCTTACTTCTAAGATAATAAATGGATGTTGTGGCAATAAATCTATTGGTTATTTTTTTTGCCTTTTGATAATTTCATTACCACGCTTGGTAACTCGTTTGCATTCCCCTTCTAAGTTGTTTTAACTTGAGCGTTCAAGAGTATTGACGTTGGTTATAATTTTTATTTTTGCGTCTACAGGCCTCGGATTCTTAGTGGAATTTATTTCATTCCCTTCGGCTTAACGCGTAACATTTTTTTAAAGTGGGGTAAGAATTTACCTAGTTATTATGATTATTAGTTTGGTTCCTTATGATAAATACGTTTTATGAATACACACACAAAACTTGACATAAATAGAAAATTGTTTCTTGACAAGAAGTTTTAAGGTGACTACTCTCAGCATGGCATGGTCCCTCCTGAATTATACATAATTGATCAGGCCATGTATAATTGAGGACTAACGATGCATTGCTCATTTTTGTCAAAATAGCGTATTATTTCATGATATTTAAGAGAGTAGTTTGCAAGAGTAAATAAGGAATCTAAGTTAATATTGACGAAATTTTCATAATACGATAATTTGATAGATAATTTAAATCATCCACAAGTACAACGAGGTTCAAAAGAAAGTACAATACAAATTCCTATCGGAATTAAAGTCTAATAAGGTTTTCGTTAGAGTTTACTAGGTAATACGGGGGAAGGTCTCTCCTTAGGTGTTGATGTTAGACATCGTGGTGCTAGAGTCTTCATAGCTTTCTTTAAAATAACATGTCCACACAGTTCTGAAACCTCACTATTGGATAATTACTCTTGTGATGCCCCAAACTTCTACACTTATAACAGTGGTAGGTGTCCTACAATTTCGGGTTATATGGCCAAACTTCTTGCAATTTCCGCACTTTACAATAGTGCATGGTCCATTATGGTGAAGTTTTCACTGGTTGCACAGGGGTAGAGATCCAGCATATGCCTTCTTGTTGATTGGCCAAGTAATGTGTGCTCTAGGCACCTTATGCCCTTTGTTTTGTTGGCTTGAGCTTCCATTGTGGTTACCTTCCTACTTCCTCTTGTTGCTAGCATTCTTTGTTACCTTGTCTTCTTGTCGTTCAGTCTGGATCGTTGACTTGCGGGCCATGTTGGTATTGGTCTCATAAATAACAATAGCCTCGATAACATTAGCCACTCGCTGGGCTACAACCCGCTCAATTTCCTCAATACTCATCCCTTGGTTAATAGTTGCCATCATTTCCTGAAGATCACAGGGAATAAAATGTATATGAAGTTTCATACAAGGGAAAATCATGACACTTCGTGATCCCAACATATATGTAAGGTGAGACCACGTCATGCAGATATATAAGATAACAACAACCATGGCATAAATAAATCAACATCATACAGTAGCATGATCATAACCAATAACGTAGGTTAATACTTAATACGTCGTTTTACCTGAGTAAAAGAGTACAAGCTTTTCATTAACGCTACCAACCGAGTATTACTCAAGTTTAGTAGGATGTAATACAAAATGAGCTACACTGACAAATTTATTTGTCTATGGGCCAGGGTACTTCTCAAGATTCTAGATGTTAGCCTCTTATGTTATCTTTAAGTGACTTAATATTCTCTGGTGGTGGTGATACTAATGGTGGTAGTGATGATGAAGGTAGTGCAGCAGCAAACTCGATAATGCATGCCTTAGCAGATGGTGATCGTGGAGTATGGTGTTAAATAGACATCCGTACTGTACGGGATTTGATCTCAGAAAACAAGATGATATGGTGTGGGTGGTGTAGAAGTAGACTCGTCAGTCTTAACTGCCTATGTATCCTCAGCTTGAAGGGACAAGATCATCTGTAGGTACAACAGAAGGGTCGGCTAGAGCTAGGTGCTCCTCCTCATCCTCCTCATCCTTCTCAACATCATCATCATCTTCGTCATCATCAGATGACTCATTATCATCATTGTCTCTTCCGTCGACAGGATGGTCAGCAGGATCCTCCTTAGGGTCCTCCTCATCCTCCTCCAGATCGGAGTCAACAATGTAGCCCGATGATAGGGCTGTAGGTGAGGCATCAGCAGGTAGAGGCTGATCCTCTATTGGTTCCTCTAGCTCCTCATCAGAAGCTTACTGGAATCTCCATGGCTCAGAATTAATATAAACAGACGTGTAGGTAACCGTCGATGATGAAAACATGACTGCTTGTAACAAGCAAAGCTTAACTTATATAAGTATATTATATATGACCGGTATGGTAAATATGAATATGCGCTCATGGCATAAATGAATGATGGTAAGATATCATATTCGATAGCTTAATGTTTAGGTAGCGTTTAGGACATACGAGTTTATAGTACTACCATGCCTAAAGAAATGTTCCAATATTTATATAAATAACCCTTATATAAATAATTGTAGAGTATGTGCGAAAGAATGCAAACTCATCATTGTATATATACATAATACCCTCATAGTAACATACGTACTATAATATGAACACGTATATGCATCATGTAAGCATCTAGCAAAACTAACTAATGCAAACAACTAGTGTATGTATGTCCCGTGAAAACCCCTTTGTATGAATGCAATGTTTGAAAACGGTTATAGTCCAGCAAAAACTTTTGACCTGGTTCTCTATAACCTTGGCTCTGATACCAATCTGTAACACCTCCAAAATGGGTCACAGCAGAATAAGGATCCAGGAGCGTTACTTCATAATAACATTGCACAAGACATGGGAGAACGACCACTAAACGTGTCGTTTGAAAATGATACATCGGATTTAATAAATTATTTTTACAAAAGGTCAACGGCTTAACTTGTTCACTCTTGAAAATGCAAAGATTTTTCCACATGACAAATATACCCAAAATGTGTTACACGTAAATCCTTATAGAAATGACTCCACAATGTAGACCACCAATGTATCCTTGTTTCTTGTACCTTATTAATCTGAGAAAAACATGCTTAAAACGGTCAACATAAAGTTGGTGAATTTATAGGTTTATATATGTATAAATCCGGACAGCAAGATTTCCCCGTGATAAATATCACAAAAATGCCATTACGTTTCCCTAAGCTCATGACACTGAAGCTCGACATATATGAATACAGTATAAATATTGCCTACATTGCCCATGATGATGTTCAACCCAAAACATCCCAAATCTGACATGCTATAACTTTCATTCCCGGTGATAGCTAATCACCCAAACAAGGAGGTCAATCCCAAATAGATCTATTTATAACACTCGCGCTTCCAATCCAGAAATTAATAGTTCATGATACCGGGCATATTGGGTTCAAGCTACTCAGGCAAACCGTAATCAATATATAAAATATCCACTTGCGTCCAATTATAAAACAAAGGATGTTTCTCACCCCAAAACTTGTAAATAAATATAATTGTAAAAACGTGGGGCTATGAACTTACCTCGAGTTGATGAGTTTAACAATGTAAATTACAACAGAAAATGCATCACAATTACGCCCGAATGCAACCTAATCAATTATAGGTCGTATGAGTACTAAGTACTTTGAATAACTACTACCATATATAATTCTATATAGCTACGTCACCATCTAATCGTGTTTGTGAAATTATATTTATAAAGTTAAAACATTTATAAATATCTCAATAGCAAAAACGACGTGATTTTTTCGTTTTAAGCCGGTTTCTTACGTTTCTTATGTCCACGCTTTCGTATTAAAACAAGTTATCAAAATATTATATTTTCATATTTTTGACCTACTGGTGAACAGTACTTTTACTGTTCATAACAGTTTATAAAATTATTTTTATAGATTTAGTTATCGTAAAACCCGTAAATGTCATATTCTATTCGTTATAGCTCCGTTTTTAGCGATTCTTTCAAGGACGTCTTTGTTATTAAAAGTTCTATCATATTAATGGTGTTTTCAAAATGTTCATGTCTGAGATGAACAGTAACTTTTATAAAAATAGTTTTATAAAAGTATTTTTATACATTTAAGTATATAAACTCGCGTAATTCATAACTCTTTCGTTATTGATTGAAAAATTACGATTCTTATTGTTTTGGAATCCCAAAAATATGTACAACCTGTTAGAAATAATAAACCTTTTATATCAGAAGTATTTAATAACTTGTTTTTATAAAATTTATTTTTATAAACCCGGTATTAACGTAAAACGTATATTTGCCGTATCTTTTTCGTTATAAGGTGGTTTTTTGAGTTCTTTACATATTTGGAATTGTCATGAGGTGTACTATCTTTATAAAACATAATATGACTATTACAAAACACGAACCAAAATAGCTCCTCTGTAATCAATATGTATACTTATTTATATAACTTGTTTTATGTACTTTTCAACTTAGTAAATTACCACAAGTCCTCTATAACCTTATCTCTCATATGTCTTATACATTATAATGTTCATTAGTCCATCATATGTCCAAGATTCCGTGGTAACAAGTCCTTAACAAACTTTTAACTCATAAACTATCCTAAGTAACTTTTACTTACTAGTTTATACATAGTCTTTTATACACTTAAACCACCTTGGTACAACACTTATTTTCCCATTATAACATGATATTACCAACACCATAACGTATGTAAAAGTATCCAAAACCATGATTATAAGTACAAGTCCATTTTACATGTTTAAAAGTGTCCTAAATGGTGATTAACTACATAGAATTTACATATGCATAAAATCATAAATATAAAGTTATAAAGAGTTTTAGATAACCTTAGTGTGATGTAATATGATGACCAACGAAATCCAAACCCTTGTTTAGATTATAAACCCTAGCTTTCACAACCAAGAAAACCCTAATCAACCACAAAACTCTAATCTTACTTTTCCTTGCCTAAACCTTGAAAATGATTAACCAAACCTTCAACCCTTCTTAGTATACCTTAAATATGATGGAGTAATACTTGTATGGTCTTAGAAAATCAAAGTTATGGATTTATTTAATGGGTGTTTGTTTGCCGTAGCCAAAGAGAAGAGAAAAGATAGTTTGAGTTAGTTTTTGTTAAGTGTTATAAGAGTGTGTATGCTACTTACTAGTGTATGTGACTTCTAAGACCATAGGTCTAGTCAAAGAACACTAGGAGGGTCTTAAGGAGGTCTTTGGTCAAGTTTACTATTAAAGCAAGTAAGAAAAATAAGCCATGGTTCCTAAATGTTGAGAACATCCCATGAAAACAAGGAGAAATGTTTTTAAACTAGATATTTTTGTATCTTTCATTACATATTCAGTTTTATATGTATATGTATGATATATTTTTGTAATTTTTGAGTATTGGGTATAATCGTGGGTATTTGTTGAAGCGTAGAAAAGTTTTGGTGGTTCCGGGTATGCCTAAACGTATTTTATCGCGAAACATAAACACTTTACGCAACCAATAAAAATAAAATGAACAAAGTTAATAATTATACTCAAAATAATTACTTAACACTTGCTTGATGTAAACATTTAATTGTTTGATGCCCGTTTACATTGAACGATAATTTTTAGCTTACGCGATTTAACTTAACTTTTACGATTAAAAGCAAACACGTACAATACTAAAAATAAATAGTGAATTTATTGACAATGTACAATGACCCTAAAACACGGGGTTTTATAGCCAAGATTTGTCTTCCTCCATTTCTGACCTCTTTAACTTGTTTAACTTCCTTGCTGACGGGATAATCTCTGTCGAGGCGAGGTCCTTCGCAAATTTGGCATCCAACTTGGATTGCATGAATACTTTCCTTTAGCTTCTTCATGTCTCTTCCCAAGTTGTCCAACTTATTTACCAAAGCAGCTAGTCCATCCTTGCTAGGTATGCTTCCTATATTCTTGCTTGTTGTTCCATCGTGCCATTTTTGAGAATGGTCTGCCATGGTCTGAATTGCTGTGAGAGCTTGGGTTGGTCTCATCCCAGGGATAGGTCCCTGTGAGTTAAGTAATTGACGGTTCATAATGCTCAAACCCATATAAAATACATTTACCCTTTGATGATTATTGATGTCGTGGGTAGGTCACTTGTATAGTAGGTCATTATACCATTCCTATGCCTAGTATAATGATTCATCTCCTTCTTTCTTGAAGCTGTGAATATCTTCAAGCTGCTTTGCGGTCATGGAAGGTGGGTAGTACCTTTGGATAAAGGCCTTTTTGAGGAGGTCCTATGTATTGATAGTTCCTGGGGCTAGTCTGTCCATCCATCGCTTTGCGGATCCGGTAAGAGTAAAGGGAAAAACTCAGAGCATGACTGCATCTTTAGAGACTCTGGGAATGTTGAATAAGCCAACGATGCTGAGGACCCGATCAATGTGATTGTGAGCATCCTCGTCTTTATTCCCGAAGAAAGTGTCTTCCCTCAATTCGCGCATGAATTGACTCTTGATTTCAAAATTAACATTGCCTCCGATTTCAGGTTTAACCACACCCGGTGCCTAGTTTTCTTGTGACAATGCTAGGTATTGCTCCATAGTGAGAATATCGACGTCTACTCTAGCCATGGTTCATGCAGATATAGAGTTAGAAAAAGAAGAGAAATAATGAAATATTCAAATTAATTCTATTTTTTAGCTCATCGGCAACGGCGCCAAAAACTTGATGTAGATTTTATTTTAAAATATATTTTTACCAAGTTTTAAATTTATAAAACTCGATCTACCTAACCACGCACTAACGGGCAGAGAACCCGATCATGGGTAGTATAGAATGGTAAATCTGAGGTCGTCCAAAGAGCTAAGTTGTATTTAGTTTTAATTTGAAATGTCACATTTTGAAAATGGTTTTTGATTTGAATTGAAAGGAATTAAAAATAACAATAAAATAAATAACTGAAAATAAAAGAGTTGGAGATATCAAGAGAGAAAACATGCTAACCTAGTTACTTCATTACTACTATTATGAAAATGCTTTCCTATGCAATGTTAAACTATGGTTTCATAAGTGGTTTCTAAGGTCGATAGACTTAAATGTGCATATTTAGTCTATTCTATACTTCCTGCGATTCTGAATCAGTCCCAAATCATCTAGGAGGTAGGTTATCTAGGTTGCAGTGATTAATCCCAACTATTCTCAAACATATCTGATAATATATAAAGATTATTAACCCTTTCTGAAAGAGTTCCTGTGCTTTTTAAGTATTGAGTGATAAGTGCGCTGGCCGGTTAGTTCCTACACCAGGTAAGGAGTTAGTGATCCTCCCTAGTACCCATTAGATCCCATATTGACTAAATAATCTAATAATGAGGCAAGCTAGGTCCAAACTACCAGTACTACCAAAACCCATGGTTACACGATAGTCAAGGAATATCTAACAAAACCATAATCTAACAGGAAACAATCCTAACAACAGTAATTACATAACTAGGCTAGCACTTTAATTGCTTAGCTGCTCATGGTAATGTTAACATAGTAAGAGATAGAAGAAATCATATATTGAAAACTCATAATTCTTACAGTATTCGTATTTGAACGATTAAATACAAAAAGTAAATAAAGTGTGATCTCCCTTAGACTCCAGGTGGAATTCTTTGAGGGTTGGAAGCCTTTGTCGCCTCTCCAATTGGCTGTAGAGGAAGTGATGTCGGAATAGCTTGAATGAGGCCTCTATTTATAGTTGTCGAACCTGTTACGGCGCAACCAATAAAGGTGTTACGCCGTAACCATCATACATGGCATTCCATATTTAAGCAGTTGTTATGACGTAACTAGATATGGTGTTACGCCGTAATCTTCAAATAATGTCCATAAGTACGTGATCTTCATTCCATATTTATAGATTCTCTTGGTTACGGCGTAACTGGATAAGGTGTTACGCCATAACTATAACTTTGACAAGATTTCCTTCTAAATATATGGTTACGGCGTAACTAGATATGGTGTTACGCCATAAAGTCTTCCTTGATCTTTGTACTTGCTTAATTTATGTTACAATGTAACCATTTTTGGTGTTACGCCGTAACATTCTTTAGAATTTACACTTTAATCCTTTTTCCCTTGTTTCTTGTCACTTTCCTACATTTCACCTGAAAATTACAAAATGATATAAAATATCACATTTTCAAGTGTTAGTGAAACATTTGCAGGTAATATAGGGGGTATTTTGCCACTAAAAAGTATTACATATTTGATGTTATCATTTCCTTAATCATATCATCAATTTGAGAATCAATCATTTTTTCATGACTACTTAAATCAATATTAAGACGTTGTTCAAAAGTTTTGAGTCGTTCTTTATATCTCTCTAGCTCAGTGGTTACTGATTCATCATTATGTTCCTTATTAGCCTTATCCCAATTATTTACATGACTAATCATTTGTTCCGACATTTGTTCTATCACAGATAAAATCATTGAATCTTGTTGTGCATGGAAATGAGTATCTTGAACATTTGCCTGTTGTGTTTCTTGTAAATATTGAGAGTATGGAATGATATTGCTATCACTATGTATCTCATTATCTATAAAATCCAAAGCTGGTGGTTGTTCAAAATCCTGAATTGTCTGCACACCTTGATTTTCCATATCATTAAGATAGGTTTCAGAATGAGGTACCTTTGAGATAACGTCAGAACCATAGTTGGAAATGTTGGCCATGAGAACCTCTTTTGCATTCGATATATCATCACAGTCAAAATCATAAGTATCAAGATCCTCAGTCTGAAAAGCAGCATTATTTAGAATGATTGTCTCAACAGCTTGACCATCTTGAACCCCCGTATTTGCAAGAAATGCGAGTTGCTCTTCATCCAAAATTTGTCCAGATTCCTAAGCTTTAGCTAACATTACTTTCTCCTTATACCATGTTGCATTCCTTGATCGCTTAGGCTGAGTGCATTGCCTGGCCATATGTCCTTCACCTTGACAGTTGTAGCATTTGACAACCCTTGCCTGTCCGCTTGCATTGTTTCCCCCAGAGCTAGTAGCATTACTCTTATACTAAGTACCAGAATAACTTTGCCCTTGTCTCCCCTGAACTTGTTGCACTGTAACTTTGCTATCTTGAATAGTGGCTTGGTTTTTTGGATTAGAAAAGGTTCTAAGTTGATTGTTGGTTGAGGGGAACCTTGAGGAGGCTACAACATTTAGAAAATCCATTGCTTTGTTGAGACAAGCAATTGGATCATCTCCTAGAGAGAATACAGGAACATCAAAACTTGAGTCCACAAGAGGTGACTCAGTCATCAGTTGTGTAGTAACTTGAGGTGATTGATAAACAATTTGTGGAACATATGAGGTTTGATGATTCATTTGAGACTGATATGGATATGATGGTGGAACAAATGAATGATTGAATTGAAGTTATGATGGATAAGAAAATGAGTAATGTTGATTGGGATGAATTTATCCATATTGAGATGGTGGAGACTGTTGTTGAAACTAAGGATTGTTGTATGAAGACTGATAAGTATTGAAGTGAGGTGGTCTCATCTGCTGATTTGCTACAAATGCCAGTGGATCTTAATTGCGTTCACGCAGAAGACAGACTTCATTTTCATAGAGTTCGTGTTGTTCAAGATATGCATGAAGCTGGTCAAAGTTGGTAGTATGCAAATCCTTTACGAGCTTGACATCAGTTACAAACTTACTCCATTCTGGTGGAAGACTGCTTAAGAACTTTGTATTAACTTGAAATTGCTCTATTTTCATGTTGTAGATGTTCATATCATTTATCAGCTGAGTGAATATCAAGTAATACTTGTGAAGTGTTTCCCCCTTGATGTGAGTAAACTTATCAAATGCATCATACAGCTGATACTCTCTTTCTTGCTTAGTCAAAGAGATACCTTGCATCAGTAATTGGACTCTCTCTTATAAATCTTTAGCAACTCTGTGATGATTCACAAGTGAATAGATATCAGCTGGTAGACCTTGAAGAATGATATTGGTAGCGTTCATGTCACAATCTGCTTGAATTTTCTCAGCAACAGATAATTCAGCATATTTCTTTGTTCTGATCACTCCATTCTCTTCAACAGTAGGCCAAATGAGTGGACCATTTTCAACTGATTCAAGTACCATTCTTCCGTGCTATCTATTTTGCATGTAAAGTTCCATTCGACTTTTCTAAGAATCATACAAGTCCTTGTCCTACATAGGTGGACGATTGTCAGCACCAAAGAGTATCATATACTCAGCAAGAGTATTCTTTTGTCTAAGTGGAATAATTAAATCCATTTTAATGTGATAAGATAAAATGATCATACAGTGATTGGAGGTTGTTGTGTTAAAGTGAGGTTTGATTAATGAAGTTGAGTCTTTAGAATACACGGGATTTTACAATTCTTGATAAAACTAGGAAATCAAGTTTTCACGGGATTTTACAAATCAAAGAACAACCGTATAATTCACCTAATGAAAGTTTATAGTTTTCCTAAGTAAGGCGTATAAATCACCCAAGCAAAATGTATAAATCACCTAAAGGAAGATGTATAAATCGCCTTTAGATACAATGTACAAATCGCCTATAGGAAACTTAATCTATAAATCGCCTGTGTAATAGCTCATGTATAAATCGTCTGTGTAATGACACACGTATAAATTGCCTAAGCAAACACTCGTATACTTCGCCTATATGGAAAACGTATAAATCACCTATGTAATAGACACGTATAATTCACCTTTGGAAAACGTATAAATTGCCTGAACAAGGAATCACGTATACTTTGCCTTTGGAAAACGTATAAATCGCCTGAACAAACAACTTGTATACTTCGCCTATACGTATAGTTCGCCCAATACACTTCGAAACTCAAAAATAAAAAATCTTAAAAAGACTCACCTTTTGACGTTTTTACCCGATTTTTCGTGTATTTCTTACCTATGTAAGACTATTAGAACCTTAAAAACACAAACTTTAACGTTTTTGACAAGAAAATTTTGAAATCAAGATTCTTGGTACAAAACCCCTTTTCTAACAAAAAAGACTCAAAAAGATGAAATTTTTGATGCTTTCTTAAAGATTTTCTTGTACTTCTAGCCTAAACAAAGATAAATAATGAAGAAAGTTTAAAGCTTTATGATTTTTAAAACCTCAAAAAGTGAATTTTTTTTAAAGGATCGAACCAAGATAACGAGCAAAACAAGTAGACAAAACGCACACAACACCATCACAAACACCCCATGGCTCTTGATACCAATTGTATAATATCTTAACATATATAGTATGGAATTTGTTTAGAGTTTTAGAGAGAGAAAGAGGTGGTTGGATGAACACTTAGAGAGAGAAACAAAGAAGAGAATATTAGATTAAGTGTGTGTCAGAAAAATGAATAACCAACACCCTCTCCATGTGTGGAAAGGGTATATATACTCTAAGCTATAACTGGCCATAGGCTTGGTAATGGGCTTTCCATGATTCTACCAACGTAACAACAGAAATTCTTCATATCCTGATCGAAGACAGACATTGGAAGAATCACTGACCAAATTCATGACTGAGTCAGCAAAGAGACACGAAGAGAACTCGAACATCATCAAGGAGATTCAAGCTTCTAGCAATGTGGCAATAAGAAATCAAGGAGCATTGATTGAGACCTTGGAAATTAAAATTGGTCAAATGAGCAAGGTTTTACAAGAAAGGGGAATTGGAGGTCTGCCCGGCTCAACAGAACCAAACCCAAGGGACCATGTAAAATCAATCTCGACCACTAAAGCTGATTCATCTGAGATACGCCATATGGGATGTAGTTCATATGCCATATCGGGCTCACATCACATAAGCATATTTTTTGAAACAATTCCCTTCCCAATGCGACAACAAAACTACTATTGTGATAATTGGAGAAAGGTACAAGATGTGAAGATTCTGAAAGCTTATGATCAAACCTTGCCTCAAAAAGAAATAGACCCAGGGAGCTTTACTTTTCCTTGTTTTATTCATAATGTTTGTTTTGATAAAGCCCTTGTTGACCTAGGAGCAAGTGTGAGTGTTATGCCATTTTCTACCTACACCAACCTTGGTTTAGGAATTTTATCTCACACTAGGTTGACCATTGAACAGGCTGACAAAACAATTAAACAACCAAGGGGTATCAATGAAAACGTGTTAGTAAGGATTGGTAAATTTATTTTCCCCATAGACTTTATCATCTTGGATATACCCGAAGATGACGATGTCCCTTTAATCCTCAGTCGACCATTTTTTATCTACTGCCTATTCCAAGATTGATGTTTACAAAAGAAAATTTACTCTAAGGGTTGGGGAAGAAAAACTTGTTTTCAAAAGTATCAAACCAACCACTAGCATAATCTAGAGGGTATTTATGTTGAAAGATCTTGATTCAATAACAAAGCTCGTAGGAGAGGATAACGATTCATTCGACCCAATTTATGGTAACTACATTGAATTAGATGACTTGGACACACCTTTAGAACCCGAGACGAATCAAGATGTTGATTTTGAGCCAACTGTTGTCAATGAACCTGATAGTGTTAAAACCAGTTCCAAGTGTTGCTAGAAAATGAAGTTTTCTTGCACGATTGGGTATAAAAATGTTAATGCTGACTTCATCCCTTCCTTGTCCATTAATTTAATTACCAAAAGCTTTTATTATTCTATACTCAAGGACAAGGACGGTCACAAAGGGAAGAGTCCAGCCGGAACCCTAATAGATATACCCGTTTTCGTTGGAAAATTTTCTATTCTTGCAGGTTTTATCATCATTGACGATGAAGATGTTACAAGAGATGATGTGCTCGGCATGCCATTCTTTATGAAATACGTGTCATGCCAAATGATTATGAAGAAATTCATTCACGGAGACAGGTGCGAGCGAATGATGGATAAATAAAAAAAGGAAAAATGAGAAAGTCGAACTTAATGACTAGCTTAAACAAAAGTGCTTCCCGGGAGACAACAAAGTCATTTTTAAATTGTTTGAACTGTTTTTAATTGTTTGCACGAGTCTGTCTTCCTAGACACTCTATACGATGTATCAAACCCCTCTGGATACGACGCATGAATGTGTCTGGACGTTATCAGACTGTAATTTAGATTCAATCCTTTAAAAAATTTAATTGTTTTTACAGGAACCATACAACCTATCCTAGGGTTTGGGATACGGCGTATTGTTCTCTGTACAACATTGTGTTTAATTGTTTTCCCGCATTGTAACTTTTGTATAACCGAGATAGGAATTGCACTTTTGTCTTCTAATCTTTTATGCAGGACCTTGCTATAAGAAAATCGACGATATGGTATACCCTGAAAAAGACATGTATTAAACTCGTACGAGCATTCTGAAGCCTCGTCAACATACTTTTTGCTCAAGAACTCAAATTGGAGAATCATCCCGAGCAACATATCAGGGGAGTTCCTTGTTCTAATTCTATTTCCCATTTTCTTTATTGTTTTATTTATGCAACGAGGAAGTGGTATAACTTAAGTAGGGGGATGCAGAATTAGAATGCATACTTGTCCTTTCTTTTACAAATAACATGCTAACGTGCTTAAATTATGTCAAATTTAAATTTTTTTCTAGCATAACTTTTGTAAAAATTACTAGTTACATGACCTCGTGCACTATAACCCTTAATGCCAAATTATGAGAATTAAGCCTATTCCATTTCCAAACGTTTACTAAAAATTCCACAAAAATATAAGTGTGTCGGTGATGTAGTAGACTTTAAAACTTGACCTGGTATATCACTCGAGACCACAATGATGAGTACTATGGATTTAGATGGAGAAACATTTTTAACTGGTAAATTTCTAGGAATACACCAAAAAGCTTAAATGTTGTAAAATTAACTAACTACACTGGTTAGTTAAATCCTGTGTAACCCTTTGTTTACTCTCACCTTAAGAGTAAGATCCTCTAGAAAAACCTGTTTAGCCATTCCTGTCTTTTTCATATCATATGTCTATTTTGTTACACCTTTACACCTTAACCTACTATGTAGATTAAGCCTACTTAGTCAAAGTTGCTAGTTGCTGTTGTGTAAAGTTTTGTATTTCCTGTATTAAAGTGAAATTTTATATCTCTATTATGGTCGGGAATTTGCACAATGCAATGGGAAAATATGTAGCTTGTGTATTCTGCTACTTTCGCGATTATGTATTATGTCCGAAGAAGAAGTGTTGAATGAAAAATTATCCAGGAAAATTATGATTGTGAAGACGGTACAATTGCACCGAGGTTTATGTTATGAAAAAAAAATGGAAAAATAGAAAAATGGATCAAAAAAGAGTAGGAAGTTTTAAAGTCGGATCGCTAAACTTAAACCTGAAATACTTGGAAGGATCGATTATTCGTAGATAAAAATCAACGATGTAATTTTGAGCGAGAGTGCGAGTGCCGATATCACCCTTTTGTAAAAGTATGTAAACCTGGGATGTAAGGGAAGTTGGACCGTTATGGAATGTGCCGAACTTAGGTTTTCTTTGTCATATTCTGTGATCGAGGCGAGTTGTATATATTTTGAGTCTTTATCAACGGAACGATCAGAAAAGTTACTAGCAACTACATAATTATGTTCAAGCTTTAATCTATTTGTTATTGTGAATTTTTTAGCAACAATTTACTTCCCATTCCTAGCAATTAACCTTAGGTTTTATTCGAACGAGGCCTGGATTGGGTCATGCACGTCTATTCCGCCGTTATGACCATGTATGCGTGATTTAGCCTCCTTGTTGGTTTATTACTTTTGGTGAAAACTAGAAGATCCCTACCCTATATCGTATGTGTTCGAACACACATGTCTATTTCGTCGTTACGGCCGTGTATGTTCTTCACTGCCTTGTTGGTATGGGTAATATCAGTGAAAGATTATTAAAATGATTAACCCTTACCGTATAATAAAAACCCATATTTACTTTTGACTTGTTTCTCCTTAGCTCTAGTGGTAGAGATGTGTATCCTTGCCAAGCTGATGATACGAAGCTAATCAAGACCGAGCAAATAAGTGTACCACTTAAATGTTACACCCTAGATTAGTTGAGTGATCTGAGTGTTTTCATTTCCATATTTTGTGAGGTCCTGGTCGTGTACATGTGATTAAATCCAAAAGAAGTGCTTAACGGAAAAATCCTATGACTCGGTTAGAATACATTTTCAGTTATAATTATATAGTCTACTTGAGGACAAGTAGGCATTTCAAGTTGGGGGGGGGGGGGGGGGGGGGGATATTTTGCTGACATCAAATAACATCCACATTTATACTATAATTTTATCCTGAATAATTACCCATTTTATATAATTAATTGCAAAGAATGGATACTTACTTCATAAAAGTGTTATTTGCAGTAATTGAGGAGTGATTTGTAAAGACATACTAAAAGGCGCATATTTTGGATCTAAAACGAAGATATTTGAAGATTTCTAAATTCTGACCAATACGCCATATCCATGAAAAAAGATACGGCGTATCAGTGCCAAGTCTTCACAAGAAAACGCGTTTAACCAATTCCTAATACGGCGTATTCACCTTCTTTCATACGTCGTATCCATCAAGATAACTATTTAGAGATACAAAGATATTATTATTTTGGGAATGAATATCATATTGATCTTAAACTTTGCGTGCACTCCAAGGGATACACCCCAATACGCCGTATTGGCCTAGCCCAATACGGCGTATCCAGTCTTTTTCAGAGACTATAAATAAAAGACTCAAAAACGAGTTTTTCAGTGTGCAAAATCATATTCTTCATACCATACACATAAAAGACGTTTTTCTGAAGAAAAGAAGAGTAACCAAATGTCAAGCATCGATCACGACTCCATAAGAAGACCAACCAGTATTCCTTATAACTCTTAAATCATTAATTTTTGTTATCGTTAGTAAAACATCTTGTTTAACCTTGTTAGTATATACACTCTTGTATAATTACAATGGAGTTATGGCTAATACCCTTGGGTATTTAGCCATCTTAAGAAGATTTATTATTTGGTTTTTTAAGAAATTAATTTTCTTAATTTATCGTTGAAAGTTTTAATTATGTTGGTCACATGATACTTGTCCTGACGTGTTTGAATATGCGACCTATCATTCAAGCAGGGTCTCTTTTTACGCCTAACAAGTGACTAGATACTGGGATAGCCTCTCTATATCGTGTTTATACTACGTGACCAATATGTAACACAAATAACTTCTGTCTTTGTCCTTTAAATTAAGAGCTTAGTTGGACCGATAGGTACCCTAATCTTTCAACAATATGTTCTTGATTAATTGATAAAGATTTGAATATAGGACACCCAGTATTATAAAACTACCGTCAACAGATACAGTTGGTAAATGTCGATGGGCTTAGGGTTATTCAAGATCACCGATTGCTTTAATCCCTAGATAATATAATTAAACAAAAAGGATGCTTTATGCGGATCTGTAGTTTGTGACATGATTCACGTGTCTAGGTCTTAAGATGATGAATGTCCTAAGGCCAAAGTCTTAAGAATGATATGCGCTATCGAGATAAGAAATCATTGCACCTAAATAACCCAAACCAAAAACATTTAAAATTTGGATTTAATAAGGCTAATAACTTTGAACCAAGAGTTCATGTGCCTAATGTTTTACAACCCACCCCAACCCTTCAATATTGGATTCGGATTCACTCATTTCTAGTGAGATCCTTCGTATCCGACTTGGAGTTTCTTTCCTTCTGGAACTAGGAAACAAGATTTTCCGATCCAGAGGATATTACATAAAAGTCCAATCCAAGTATTTCTTTCTAATCCACCGTATAGAATTTTCTATCTCATTACATCTGTGATCCTCCTTCCCAGTGAATTGACCCCACTTTGCTTTCGTTTTCCTCTGAAAAATGCGTGGGACAAAGTTGTAAATCCTGGTATTCTTGCTGCATGTGAGGAGAAATCTCCTCATCTCTTATCTCATCGAGGCTTTAAAGCTTTCCAGCTTATTTTTGAAAGCTCAATGATGATTAATGGAGGGGACATTCCTAACTTGGATGTTTTGTTTCTCCATTTCTATCCCCTTTGACCAACTTAAGTATGGGGGACGGGTCAAGCTTAGTGACCTTAAACAAGTGCTTCATGGGTGGCAACCCATGCTTATCCTAATATAATTATAATGTAGTAATGAATAAGTGTGATGTGAGGAGGCTCGCCTTTTCTTTTTCGTGTTTTGTGTTTTGTGTTGTATGTCCAGGATTACCCCCAATTATGAAGCCTCTCGTGCCTCCGTGGTTTTGTCCATTCGTTCCATTCAAAAAACGAGCTTCACATACCTCAGCTCATTAATGGGAATCAGGAATATCCTAATCCTATCGGCAACTTTATGTTGAGCATACGTTAATAAACAACTTTAGATTTACGTAGAGACCTCATAAAAAACATTGAGGACATGTTTAGTTCTAGTATGGGAGGACTATCGCTTTGATTGTGCCTGCATCGTTGTTTTTCACGTAGCTCTCGTTTTTTTACCACCAAAAATACCAAAAAATGAAAAGTTTTAATAAATTTCAAAAAATAAAATAAGGTGTTTTAATCACAAATGTTGGACTTTTCCTGCTGGATGAGAATATAAGAATAAAACTTGACTCGATCGTAAGCGTGTTGACTTTAGCTTGTCCCTGAACTTTAAGACTAATATGTCGGGAATCTTTTTATTAAAGATTTTAAAATTGCAAAACGAGAAATGATAGAGATAATTATGCTTAGATGCAAACAAGATTAGTGGAAATCTTAAGAGCTCATAAGTGTTAGTTTTTTAAAGCTTTTCCTCTCCCATAAGTTTATCTAACCGACAATAATACGTCTCTTTTGAAAATTAAAGCTTATTTCAAAGATTTTTGAAGTAGGTCGATATCAAATTTTAGTGCTTAGATTTAAAAATTATACTTAAATTTCTAAAAAAGGAATTTTCTTATAACATGGTGATTTAAAGTGTTAAAAAAAAAATAAAAAAAATGAAAAAACATGAGGTAATAAAAAAATAAAAACTGTGGCTAATAAAAAGTTTACTGCACTTGCCGGCTCACAACCGATGTTGCAGTCTCTAAATAAGGCACATAAGTAAATATCTGTTGTTCCCCAAACTTGGATCTAATGCCTTAGCGTTGTAGGAGGTTATTGTCACCAATTGATAAATTCCAACAATAATGAGAGAAACTTTGTATAGATGTTTCGACACCAAAAGGTTATGCTGAATCAACCTTTAATGAACAAAGAAGAATAACAATGAAATGAATGAACCATGAAATGAATAGACACAGCTAGTTAAACAAAAAGCCTTTAAATATTATTGATGTAAAATAATACTAGTAATCCAACCAGTACTAGGGTTAACACAACCTTTAAGCTATGAGAGAATGTTTTCAGATTGATGATATTTATATTTTATATCTACTCTAACCTAAGGACTCCTTTTATAGCACAAGGAGCCCTATAACAAATACGACATAAACCCGGATCTCATAAACAAAATAGATATAACAAGATACATTTCCAAATATAACAATAACCGTATTCACACTCAAGTAATCCATATCCTTAAGACATCATGGAAAAACTTCAGCAGTGAAACCTTTCTCTATCAGTACTACTACATAACACTAACATGGGAAATACTCTAGCATGGGAATGAACAAGATTTCCGTTTGATGAAATATTTACATTAATTTCCAAAAAATATGTAGTCAAATTCTCAATAGCAAGATTAATCTCTTCTTCGTCTTCTGTTTGACTAATCAGCATTAATTTCAGTCAATTAGCATTAACTTTAGTCTTCTATTTGACTAATCAGCATTAACTTCAACAGTAGCATTAATCTTGAACCAGCAGTAGTAACTCTATAACCAGCAGTCTTAAGTCCTTCAACAGTCTTAAGTTAGTACTAGCAGTACTAACTTACTCTAGCAGTACTAACTGATTAATACTGGCAGTTGTAACTTGTGAGCAGTACTAAGTATGATAAGTTTAATTCCCAACAATCCTCCCCTAAACTTGTGATTTACCTTCAAATCATCAAGTTTCTTGAATTAAACTTTCTGTTTTGAGAGGATTCTTTCAAACACTTCATCTTCTTGATCTTTCAGCCTTCATGAATATCTTTTGAAGAAGTTCTTGAATTAAACCTTCTGCTCTGGAAATCCTCTGCCTTTCTTCTTTATCTTTTGTCTTTGCTGCACTCCTTCTGATGTACACTTAAGTTTCAGCAGCAATATCATCAACTTCTGCACCAACAGTAGTAATTTCTACATCAAATTCTTGATCATGCTCATGCCTCCCCTAAGTCTGTGCATCTATCTAAACTAAAGTGATCTTCATTAATTTAAGCATTTTTCCTCCCCTGTTTGGAAGGATCTTCCAAATCATCTTCTTATGGGAACCCAAGCCATCACAGACTTGAATCTTCCTTGTGCATCTATGTAATCAAATCTCTTCAAAGTGACTGATGCACTGTTGTTTTTGGATACATGATCTATCACTCTGTTCTTTGGCATCCAAACCCAACATGCTGAGGCCTTTATAGCATTAAACCTATTTCCCTTGACAGCACCATTATGTACTGCTTTTGGCTTAGCAGCATTAACTGCTTTTATCCCAGACCTCATTAAAACATCTTGTGGAATCATATTTCTTCTTGGACTGGGGTGAGTCATTCTTGTTGAATGCTGATGATTCACCCTTTTGGTATTGTTCCACACAGGCTTTTGAACCATTTTCTTTTTATCACAATTTCTTATCAAATGGTTAAAGCTTCCACATTCAAAACAGGCTTTATTGCTCATCACAAAGTCATTTCCTAGTTGTTGGGACTTCTGATTATTCCAGTTCCTTTGATTCCCCCTAGGCCTTTGTGACCTGTACATTTCTGCATACTTCATAGTTGGTTTCCTAGACTTTTCAGTATTATTAACTTTAGAGACACTAGGACAACCAGTTTCTTTTACAAACCTAATCATAGGTTTTGATACAACATTACCAACTGATCCTCTTTGTTCAAAGAAAGAAACACTTTCACTTACATATCTTGGCACATCTATGCTAGGTGTGGGCCTAGTATAATCAGTAACAGTGTCTCCCCCCATCAACAAAATTCGGCAACCTGTCCAAGAGAGATCAATCTAAGAGTAAATAGACTTGTGTAAGGAGGAAGTGTGGTACAAGCAGTAATCTCCTTAAGCCCTAGACCCGTCATATCTTAAAAACTTTTGAGTCCCTAAGAGACAAACAGTCTATAATCTTTATGTAAAGCATTGTTAAATTTTTCGAATTTTTAAGTCTATTCTTTCTTTTTTTTTTTTTAATATGTTCTTCTTTACCTCCACAATTCATTCTTGAGATTTCAATATATATCTCTAAGCTCTAAATCTCTCTCAAGAACTCTAATTCTTTCACAGAACTTAATCTCATTATTTTAAATTCAACACGTCAGCCTCAACTTGTGATAAACCTCTTTTTGTAGTTTATAACAAGATCAGTCCTCCAATCACTAAGTTCTTCATTACAACTTGATATTTTATTGTTGAGTATTATCCGTGTTTTTTCCTACATGATTAGAACAAAAGGAATCATCGTATACCTTCATTATCTGATACTATGAAGAACTTCTGAAGATGTATAATGCCATTAATAGCAAATGTATATAGGAGCTCATCTACCTTATTCAAAGCATCTCAACAAGCTCAGAACCACTTTTGTTCCCAAACTTTGATCCTATATCCTTAGGTTATAAGGTAATTGTTATCATGGATACACACAAGATAACAATGAGAGAAACTTGATAATGATTTTCATCAAAGGCTATGCGTAATCTAACCTTTAGTGAACAAGAAGATAACAATGAAATAAAATGAAAATAGAGAATAACCGAAAAAGCTATAATATTATTAAGATAATAATACGAGTACTCTGACCAGTACTAGGTTTACAAAACCTAAAGCTATTGAAGTAGTATAGTGAAAAATGTGTGTAATATTATCTTTGAGAGTAATGGTTGAATCTATATTTCTACTCTAAACCTAGGACTCCTTTTATAGCTCAAGGACCCTGTACAAGATAAGACCTAATAAAAAAAAAAAAAAAAAAAAAATTGTTAAAAACAATAAAACTAAAAAAACTAAAAAAAAAAAAACATCGACTCAAACATATACAAAAAAATTAATAAAAAAAACAAAAAAAAAAAAAGAAAAAACAAAATAAAAAACTAAAAAAAAACAAAAAATTGAATCAAAAATAATAACTAAAAAACAAAAAGATAAAAACCGTATCTCCTAAATAAAAGAAGATATAGAAGTCAAAGATACATTCCTAAATATAACAATACAACCGCGTATTGAAAGAGTAGATCTATCTTCATGCAGCAGTGAAAGTCTTCAATAGTTGGCAAAACTACGCACAGTGTAACAACTAGCATGGGAAGATTTACACTAACAATGGGAAAAGTACTCTAGCAGTGGGAATGCATAACACTAGCAGTGGGAAAATACTCTAGCAGTGGGAATGAACAAGATCGGTTTGATGAAATATTTAATTACTTTCCCGAACAATAATTTAGTAAATTCTCAGTCAACATAATCTCTAATTAATCATCATTAACTTCATTCATTTTTTAGTCCTAATCAGGCATTATTTAGCCAATTAGCATTAACTTCAAGTCTTCCTATTTGACAATCAAGCATTAACTTACATCAGCAACATTAATCTTGAACAGCCAGTAGTTAACATCCTAAAATCAGCAGTCTTAAGTCCCTCCAACAGTCTAGGTTAGTACTGAGCATAACTAACTTACACAAGTATAACTAACTGATTAATACTGGCAGTTTAACCTTTTGTGAGCCAATCCTTAAGTACTTATATTTACTTCCCAACAAATGAAAAATAAGCATTTCTCAATGATACGTGAACTTTTCCAATAAAGTACGGGCTTGTTTTAAAACGAATTAAATTCTATAAGAAACAAGTTTCAATAAATTAAAATGACAAAAGTACAGTAAAAGCTATATAACAATAAATACACAGTTTTAAATTGCATTAAAAGTAAATGACTATGTAAATTGAATATTAATTTTTTAAACCTTTTTAAAACCGCACTTAAATTCCAAATCACAATATCACTTAACAAGCACTAAATAAACTACTCATTACGCATAATGATAAAATAAGCAAATCAAAACAATTTATACTAAAGCTACACTATTTAATTAAAAATGATAGAATATTGAACCGAGTTGAAGAGTCGCAAGTAAACGATAACCTCCCGATTTAATAAGCTAAAGAAAATAGTCAAATTCTATCTAGCTTATTAAACCCTTAAGCTCCTCGCCTATGTGTTGAATCAAGCCATCATCACAAGACAAGAAAAGGTTAAGTCAAAAATTCCTTATCTAATTAAACTTAAACTTAAACTAATTTTAAAACTTTTATAAAAAAAATTAGAGAAAACGAAATTTGTGAAAATTGAAACTAGCTAAAACTGATTTTATAAACTGACTTGGGCCAGGCCCAATCTCTTGTCCTACTAAGAGATAAACAAAAATGGAAATATCGAGAAAACGGTTTAAAAAAAGACGAAAAGAAAGGATAAATTAAGTTAAGAGTTAAACTAAATAGCTCTCGAAACTACAAAGTGTCTAAGGTTTATGTGAAAATAAGCCGACCTCATAAGCTCATTGCACCTTGTTCCATGTTTGAATCGAGCTAGAGAATCAATAAGTCAAACCGAATAAGCAATAAGCTTTAGAAGAAAGCGAGTAAAGAAATAAGTCAAAACTTATTTAGTTATATGAGCTTAGATCCGAACGAATAAGCTATAAGGAAGCTTATTCGAAATAGAAAAATAAGCTAGAGAGAAAAGCTTAAAAACAGCTTAACGAAAATAAGCAAAGCTAAACAAATTGGATTATAACTAATTCGACACCTTGCTATAAAGAATTAAAAGATCTAATCGATTAAGCTAAAATTTAGCTTATTCGAACACCTTCTTATTTCTTAATAAGCTGGGAAAATAAGTGAACAAAATAAGCTAGAGGAGAAGTGCTTATTTTAAAAAATACTCAAAAGAAAAGGTAAGACAATAAGCTAGAACAATAAGCAAATCAAGAAACTCCAACCTCAAACATATTTCATTAACTAATAAGCTCAAAATCTTTTTACAAAAAAATCTGATAAGCAGTTTACCAAATAAGCTAAAAGAGAGACAATAAGCTAAAACAAGAAAAATAAAGCTACCAAAAAAACTACTCTACATTTTTTCTATATCTCCCCACTAAAAAACTATCCCACATGCCTGTTGCATCTCAAATAAATAGCCCAAACCCACTTGGGGGCATTTTTGTCCATTCACACTCGTCCTCCAATTAGAGCCAATTAAAACAGGTAGATGATGTCTATTAGTTTAGAGGATAACTTTCATATTAAGTCAAGCATATGATCTGTGACCTCGTACTCAATTAAATAATAACCCGATCCACTAATACGAAAGCGACACGTGTCCTATGGTATTGCGTTAGATGAACGCATGCAGACTCTCCACAATTCCTAAATGAAACAAACTATAACAACTTTTGGCCAGGTGTCGTTTTTAATTTCGATTTGATGGAAGAATTATAGTGAGGGAACACGTGACCTACTTGGATTTAATTACAAGGCACGTGTGGGCCTTTATTTTACATTCCTAAATCTGGGCCACTAATAGTACAATGACTTGGGCTATTGTGTTTCTTGGGCCACTATGCATTGGGCTTGAATGGCTTTAGTAAAATGAGTATTACGGGATGGCCCAATAAAAACCGAGTGCACCGTTGGAACTCATATACTTCGCTCTTTCCACTGTAAGCTCGAGGACTTATCATGACTTCATTAGGCTTTGAGTAATAATTAAACTAGACCAAATTGACCTGAAAATACTCCGTTTTTGCACCGATTTGCAATCCTAGTATACGCTGCAAGACTGAAAAAATTACATACAAACATATTTGCAATAATAATCTAAGCATATAAAAAGACCCCAAACATAGTGATATAATGGGTTACAAAAGATGATGAGTAAATAGCACACAACAACATACCCACACACAAAGCCATTGCTGGTCCCGACACCAATTAACAAACCACCCCCCATGAAATAAATAATAACATCCCCTTTATCACAAAAGAACCCCAAACAAACAAACCATAACCAAAAGACCCTTAAGAAGGTTTCACAAAAACATTTATTTCGAGAAGCGCACCCCGTTTAACCCCTTATTCAATAAACATAGATACAAACTAAAGATAATAAAAAGACTAACAATATTTAAAAAAGGCTTTAAAAAGTTTCGTTCTGTCATCCTATAATATCACAATCCCCCCACTAAGCTTAAAATGAAATCCAGCCAAATATAAGATAAGACGCTAACACTACTACATAAAAGCTAATTGTGTAAGTATAAATCAAAACATTTTCGCTCCCATATTTCTAAATTCCTCTAAAGATTTTTATTAATAATATTATTGGTTACAAATAAATTATTCCCTTCATAAAAAAATGAAACACCCGATTATTAGACCATAATAGTTTGAAAGTCCTTATCCTAAAGCGACGATAAAGTTGAGAATACGGTCCTACATTAAGTACTAATATTCGCGAAGAATTAGGGGTTACCATTTTATTTCATACCGCAACCACTTCAACAACGACACCAGAGACGGAGGGATTATTTAGATAACCCCATGCGTCGAAATTTGGCTATTAACTTATAATAATTGCAACATTATTAAACCACGGTCCATTAGAAGGCTGCAACATCGTTGTGAGCCGGCAAGATGCAGTCAAACATATTTCGACCACGTTAATTACCTCGACTCTATAAAAGGCTGCAACATCTTTGTGATGCATTAAAATGCAGCAAACTTTTATCCGTCTAAGATTATTACAACAATGTATGCCTTATTTTGAAATAACTGCAAACTCGGGTTGTGGAGCCGGCAAGATGCAGTAAACTTTTATCAGCCCACAGTTTTTATAAATTATTATTACTCCAGTCCTTTAAAAACGACTGTTACATCAAATGCGAGCCGACCATAACATAAAGAAGTATCTAATAACGCTTCAGTTATTACATAATTATTAATATTATAGCCAAATTTCAATTCATGAGGTCATTTATTACACTTCTCAAATCGGTATTCAAGCCCGACCAAGGTCCAGAAGTCTATATCCCCAACAACACTGACAAAACCTCAGATGTGGAACATACTTTCACCAGAAGAATCTCTAAGAAGTGATTTAAACTAAGAATTGCAAAAACCTAAAGCAACTTTATTTTATTCAACAATTATATAGCGTTTAGTAAGCTGGTGGGAGCAAAAAGCCACAATTAACCTCTATGAGCTCTAAAGATATCCAACTAATCCACGCTTAGCATCAAACTTATATTTAACTCTATCATATTCCGTCCTTTGCAAAATTTTAAAGTTGAGCAAACGCTTAGTCTAAAAAGCTAAGGAGAAAGCTATAGTTTAAAACTCGGTCAATATCAAAAGCTACCATAAGTTCTACAGCCTACTTATTTTTATACTTTAATAATTTCATCACTTTTTTATTTCATAATTTTTTTTTTCATTTAATATATATTATATATATCTATATTATATAATCATATATATCATAATAAAACACTAAAAATTTTAAAATTTTTGGTCCAAACGGGTTGTCATGGGAACACATATAGGCACAGCAGGTATGAACACATATCGATAGAAATCCCCCACACTTAAGAAATGGAACATTGGCCTCAAAGATCGAAAATATCGGGTTTTACCCCAACACTTATCAACGAAAAAGGAAAATGCAAAAATTCCAAGTGTGAAAGGGGAAACACAATTAATATACATGATCAGGATTGATGATTCCAAAATAAGAAGAAGATCAAAGACCGGATGATTAGAGGATTGGAAACAAGCATGGGTCTTCATGATCTTGAGGAATCCTGCAAAAAAACGGTACCACATACCATAGAAAGAAACACGCCCCCACACTTAGGATATAAAATCACACACTATCTTGTTAATCAAGAAAATAGAAAGAAGAAAAGACACTGGTTGCCTCCCGAGAAGTGCTTTGTTTTTGTGCGATATCCTAGCTAGCCTCTCCCCGAATTCCTTTGTCCTTGGGGCAGAAACAGAAGAATGGAAAAATCACTATCGGATTTTCATATGCCACCGGCTTAAGAGAAGAAAAATGAAAAGTGGAAATGCCGGGGTCAAAAATAGTATCCTCACTCCCGAAGGAGAAAAGAAAAGAAGAATCCACCGAATAATGAGATAAGGAAAAAAATTACGATAAAAAAAATGTAATGAGTAAAATAATGGCGATCCTTAAAGGTTAACTTCACAAATGTCAGAGAAAAACTCTTCTCATAAATCCCGGGGTCGAAAACTTTGTCATCGGTCATCAAATCATCATTATCTGGTTCATCCTTTAAGCTTCTTGTGGTTCATATACTAAAAACACATCGGGAAGGGATCTTAGGCAAGTGTCATCAATAAGCAAACTCACAAGATAGATTATATCTCCCTCTTAAATCTGAATAACCGTCTCAATAATGTTGTGTCCCTAGAAATATCCATATCTAGAAAAACATCGATTTCATCAATTACGCCTCTTGGGTCGAAACACTCATCCTCATTAGCATCAGAAAGAGGTGTGACTAACAAAGCCAGCTCATCAAGGTTAGAAACATAAGAGTCCTTACTCTCGATGTTCTCTAACACCTCATAAAAAAAAGATTTACGTCATTAGAGATATATTCGTCGTCAAATTCGAAAAGAGGGTTAGAGAAAGTCATGGATTTTTCCTCAACAATGGGAGAGAAATCATCACTCGAAGGTAAAATACAAACACTATCACTAACTGATTAAATCCTCGGACTCACTTGTATTGGAATAATTTCCTCACACATGACTTTTTTATGAATTCCGTCGGATTCCTTAATCAAGAATAGTGCTAAGGTTCCTCATTCCCCAATATTATAGAGACCTCGGATCTTCATTTGTTAAATCAAAGTTGTGATTGCATTAACCAGAGAATTTGAGGTGTTTATTCAAAGAATATTACTCTTCACTTAGAATAACTTTAAAAATCCTACAAAAAAACTATGTAAAAACGAGTTGAACCAGCTTAGCTGCCTGGCTCATACTGCGATAATCATAACTTCCTGCACTTACTATTGAGAGAACGTTGATAAATCAAATTAATCAAGAGAATTTTAGAATAAAGAGCACTTTCATAAGATCTCAACATTATTAAGAATACAAATAAATCACTCATTTTTGTAGACAAAATTTTAAGCAAATCTAGCATCGTATCTTCCATATTTTGCTTTTGTTCTTCACAAACTTCTATGCCACACGTTTCTTCAATTAGTTGACGAAAGACAAAATTCGGTGAAAGTTCTTCCTCTTCTTGAACTGCTTGCTTTTGGGCAAGTAATTCTTTCTCTCTCTGAGCTGCAAGTAAAACCTCCTGCTTATGTAACTCTTGATTCATTCTTTCCGTAAAATCTTCCATCATTTTATAAAGCTCGTTATTTGTTTCAATCCATTCTTTACTTTCAACAAAAGAGTGACAGTGTCAAGGATTGGGAGTTTTGTGGAGGTATTGGTTGTGTGGTTATATGGATCCATTTCTGTTTGTGGTTTAGTAATAAGGTAAGAGTGTTATGCTTCTTTGATCAAAGTTTTCTCAACAAGCTCTGATACCACTTGTTGTTCCCAAACTTGGATCTTATGCCTTAGGTTATAAGGTTATTGTTATCTTGGATAAACACAAGGTAACAATGAGAGAAACTTTGTTAATGAGTTTCACCAAAGGCTATGCGGAATCTAACCTTTAGTGATCAAGAAGATAACAATGAAATGAAATGAAAATAGTGAATAACCAAAAAGCTTTAATATTATTAAGAGAATAATACGAGTACTCTGACAGTACTAGGGTTTACAAAACCTTAAAGCTATGAGAGTAGTATGTGAAAGATGTGTGTATATGATCTCTGTGTGTATGTGTTGAATCTATATTTCTACTCTAACCTAAGGACTCCTTTTATAGCACAAGGAGCCCTGTACAAGATAAGACCTAAACCGTATCTCCTAAATAAAAGAGATATACACAAGATACATTCTAAATATAACAATAACGCGTATTTGACTCAGAGTAGATCTTATCTTCATGCAGCAGTGGAAAGTCTTCAACAGTGGCAAAACTTCTCAGCAGTGTAAACACTAGCAGTGGGAAGATTTACACTAACAGTGGGAAAAGTACTCTAGCAGTGGGAATGCATAACACTAGCAGTGGGAAAATACTCTAGCAGTGGGAATGAACAAGATCGGTTTGATGAAATATTTAATACTTTCCAAAATATTTAGTCAAATTCTCAGTCAACATTAATCTCTTTAATCATCATTAACTTCAGTCTTTTGTTTGACTAATCAGCATTAATTTTAGTCAATTAGCATTAACTTCAGTCTTCTATTTGACTAATCAGCATTAACTTCAACAGCAACATTAATCTTGAACCAGCAGTAGTAACTCTATAATCAGCAGTCTTAAGTCCCTCAACAGTCTTAGGTTAGTACTGGCAGTACTAACTTACACTAGTAGTACTAACTGATTAATACTGGCAGTTGTAACTTGTGAGCAATACTAAGTATGATAAGTTTAATTCCCAACAAATGAAAAATATGCTTGCTAAGTGACGTGAAATGTTCCTTAAGTACGGGCTTAGGTTTAACGAATTAAAATCTTTAGAAAACAAGTTTCAAGAAATTAAATGACAAGTAAAGTAAAATGCTTTTTAAAATAAATGACAAGTATTTAAATTGCATTAAAAGTAAATGACGGTATGTAAATTGACTATTAATTTTTTAAACCTTTTTAAAACCGCACTTAAATTCCAAATCACAATATCACTTAACAAGCACTAAATAAACTACTCACTACGTATAATGATAAAATAAGAAAATCAAAAACAATTTATACTAAAGCTACACTATTTAATTAAAAATGATAGAATATTGAACCGAGTTGAAGAGTCGCAAGTAAACGATAACCTCCCGATTTAATAAGCTAAAGAAAATAGTCAAATTCTATCTAGCTTATTAAACCCTTAAGCTCCTCGCCTATGTGTTGAATCAAGCCATCATCACAAGACAAGAAAAGGTTAAGTCAAAAATTCCTTATCTAATTAAACTTAAACTTAAACTAATTTTAAAACTTTTATAAAAAAAATTAGAGAAAACAAAATTTGTAAAAATTGAAACTAGCTAAAACTTATTTTATAAACTGACTTAGGCCAGGCCCAATCTCTTGTCCTACTAAAAGATAAACAAAAATGGAAATATCGAGAAATAGCTGTTAAAAAAAAGACGAAAAGACAGGATAAATTAAGTTAAAGAGTTAAACTAAATAGCTCCTCGATAACTACAAATGTGTCTAAGGATTATGATAAAATAAATCCACTCATAACCTCATAAGCTCATTGCACCTTGTTCCATGTTTGAATCGAGCTAGAGAATCAATAAGTCAAACCGAATAAGCAATAAGCTTTAGAAGAAAGCGAGTAAAGAAATAAGTCAAAACTTATTTAGTTATATGAGCTTAGATCCGAACGAATAAGCTATAAGGAAGCTTATTCGAAATAGAAAAATAAGCTAGAGAGAAAAGCTTAAAAACAGCTTAACGAAAATAAGCAAAGCTAAACAAATTATTTATAAACTTATTCGACCTTGGCTTATAAAAGAATTAAAAGATTAATCGAATAAGCTAAGATATAGCTTATTCGAACACCTTCTTATTTCAGAATAAGCTGGGAAAATAAGCGAACGAAATAAGCTAGAAGAGAAGTGCTTATTTTGGAAATTCACAAAAGACAAGGAAATATAATAAGCTAGAACAATAAGCAAATCAAGAAACTCCAACCTCAAACATATTTCATTAACTAATAAGCTCAAGATCTTATTACAAAAAAAACTGATAAGCAGTTCACAAAATAAGCTAAAAGAGAGACAATAAGCTAAAACAAGAAAAATAAAGCTACCAAGAAAACTACACTACATTTTTTTCTATATCTCCCCACTAAAAAACTATCCCACATGCCTATTGCGTCTCAAATAAATAGCCCAAACCTACTTGGGGGCATTTTTATCCATTCACTTAAAGAAAACACCAACCTTTGAAATAACTTCTTCATTTAATAAGCTCAAAATCTTGATTACAATAAGCTAAAATAAGCAACAAAAAGCTTTTACAATAAGCAAACTAATAAGCTAAAAAGACATAAAAATAAGCTACACTACTCCTACACTATATTGAAAATAAACTAAAAAAACTAACAACACACAAATGCACAGCTACGTTCCAATTTATAGCCCAAAGTGGGCTTGGGGGTAATTTCGTCATTTCAGGTACTCATCCAATCAAATTGCTACATCTGAGGGCATTATAGTCTTTTCCTTTGCTCCACCGACTCAATCATAGCTTAATATTCACGCCAATCATTGGCTCGGTCTCCAAACCTCGTACCTTATCATATGCAGTTGTCATTCTTCCGATTCACCAACCACAATGCGCCACGTCATCATTCTAAAAGCCTCTTTATTTGAACCTCGTACTGAACCTCATACACTTGCACAGTACCTCGTACCAATCATTAGTTGTGCCACGTGTCACCACCTAAGTGGTGCCACGTGGCCTGCCAGCCGTCACCGGAGCCACCACCGGACCACCGATCAACGACGGTCAACTGCGGCGGTCAACGGTGGCGGACGACGATCAACGGTGGCGGTCAACGGTGGTCAACGACGGTCAGCCATGGCGGACCACCGGTAAACCACCACCGGACTACCGGTCAACCATCGGTCAACTATCTTTGACCGCCGGTCAACTATCTTTGACCGCCAGTCAACGGCGGGTCAACAGCCAGGTCTGGATCGGGTCTTGGGCCGGGTCAAGTCGGGTCATGGGCCAGGTCTGGATCGGGTCGGGTCTGCCACGTGGTACCACGTGTCAACTGACGTAGCAGCTGACGTGGCGTGGAGGGGATACACCCTCCTGCAGAATCGAACCCGGGACCTCAGAGTTGAAACCCAAAGTGACACAGCTTTGCCAACTATGCTATGCATAGTTTCATTAATATAAGGCAAAGTTATTTATTTATACTAGTTTTGGCTTGGGTAAGGTTCATTATAACTAAAGGTTCAAACAGGGACCAAAAAGGTTCAAAATAAAAAGTTCTCATATGAAAGGCCGGTACCGTTGGACTCATAATTTCGCGCTCTTTCCAATGGTGTGATCGAGGAATATTAACGACTTCATTTCGACCTCGATAAACGTGAAAACGTCGTCGAAAGTCACCCGAAAATTACCGTTTTTGCTTTGTTTTCAATCCTTTGTACTTGTAAGACATAAAAACACAATACAAACATATTTGCAACATATTTATCCATATTTAGTCCATTTATTAGCATTTCCGTGTACAAAAAATGTGTGTTTTAGCACATATCAAAGAGTCTTATAGAATTAGAGTACTATCTTGAAGAATGTTCCAAAGCAACAACTGAAAGACTCGACTGGCATAACCCTAAAGGCAAACCGTATCCATTCGATCTCAGCAAACCTCTCCTGTTGATTCGAGATCATCGAGGCCATCAAGTTATCCCTCAGGATTTCTTCATCAACAACGACCTGGAATATCTAAAAGGTGGAGATTTAAGCAGACGGTACTCAACTTTAGTTACGGAGACAAAGGCCGCTACATACGAGATCATATGGATTGAAGACTTGGTTCGTAATTTGTGGAGTCTAGTAAAGGTGATATATGATAAACATGCTTATTGGGGTACTTCATACTGGGGTCCTAAACGTTAACGTTTCTATGAGTTAGCTGCCAATAAGTCTTCGTCAAAGGATGTCTAATCCAGGAAAAGAAACATTGCGGTTACCAGACTTTCGATTATGAAGAAGTATGACTATGGTCACTTGGAAGAGACTGAAGTTCGTCTAGAGGATCAGAAGCTGTATAACTTTAGAGAAGGTGGTTTCCTATGACTTCACCTACAAGACATAGAAGACATGTTACTTCTACTTTTTCAAAAGAAGCTGAACAATCTCACAATCGACGAACGATATGACTTGAATGTGGCATTACGTATGTTCACCAAACGGATTGTCATTCAAAGGCGGGTGTATGATGTTTAATTAGGTATCGAAAGTTACCAAAAGAAGCTCAACCTTACCAAGCCAGACACATTCAGTTCAAATCTCATAAACAGGACCACATACCAGCATATTTAGGATGTACCCCCTTTAGAATGGTTTACGGTAAAGCTTGTCATCTGCTTTAGATATAAGCAGACTATGGGTGTTTTATGTAAATGGACGAACTAAAGGAACGATTAACGACCTCGTCAATTACAACAAACCATGCAAAGAAAGCAACGAAAAGACATGCTCAGATTTATTTTTTAAACCTTACTTGGATGCGCAAGATGGAAAAGACATCTACGAAATCATTTATAGAGATTATTCTCCAATACCAATTCCCGTTCATCACGACATCAGCAACTTGGACGAGCTGTGCCAAACTGAAGAATTCACTGTCGTATGGTATTTGGTAGGATCTTGTGAAGAATACATCATTGTGGGTCCAACCAAAATCAGTACTATAGAAAAAACCCCTGGCAGCATGTCTCGCATCTACCACGAACTCTTCAATAAGAAAGATCGTGGATGGGCCATAACACATAGCAAATGAAGAGTAATGAGAAAGGAAAAAGTCGAACTTAACGACTAGCTGAAACAAAAGTGCTTCCTGGGAGACAACCCGGTCGTTTTTAAATTGTTTAAACTATTTTTAAATTGTTTGCACGAGTCTGTCTTCCCAGACACTCCATACGGCGTATCGAACCCCTCTGGATACGACGTATGAATGTATCTGGACATTATCAGTCTGTTATTTAATTTCAGTACTTTAAAAATATTTTAATTGTTTTTACAGGAACAATATGGCATATCCTAGGGTTTGGGATACGGCGTATTGATCCCTGTACAGTTGTGTGTTTAATTGTTTTCCTGCATTGTAACCATTGTATAACCGAGTTAGGAATTGCACCTTTGTCTTCTAATCTTTTATGCAGGACCTTGCTATCAGGAAATCGACGATATGGTATACTCTGAAAAAGACGTGTGTTGAACTCGTACGAGCATTCTGAAGCCTCGTCAACATACTTTTTGCTCAAGAACTCAAATTGGAGAATCATCTCGAGCAACATATCAGGGGAGTTCCTTTTTCTAATACTATTTCCCATTTTTCTTTATTGTTTTATCTATACAACGAGGACGTTGTATAATCTAAGTGGAGGGATGGAGAATTAGAACCCCTACTTGTCCTTTCTTTTACAAATAACATGCTAATGTGCTTAAATTATGTCAAATTCAAAAGTTTTTCTAGCATAACTTTTGTAAAAATTACTAGTTACATGACCTCGCGCACTATAACCCGTAATGCCAATTTGTGAGACTTAAGCCTATTCCATTTCCAAACGTTTACTTAAAATTCCACAAAAATATGAGTGTGCTGGTGATGTAGTGAACTTTAGAACTTGGCCTGGTATATCACTCGAGACCACAATGCTGAGTACTATGGATTTAGATAGAGAAACATTTTTAATTGGTAAATTTCTAGGAATACACCAAAAAGCCTATATGTTGTAAAATTAACTAACTACACTGGTTAGTTAAATCCTGTGTAACCCTTTGTTTACTCTCACTTTAAGAGTAAGATCCCCTAGAAAAACCTGTTGAGCCATTCTTGTCTTTTTCATACCATATGTCTATTTCGTTACACCTTTACACCTTAGCCTACCCTGTAGATTAAGCCTACCTTAATCAAAGTTGCTAGTTGCTTTTGTGTAAAGTTTTGTATTTCCTGTGTCAAAGTGAAATTTTCTATCTCTGTTATGGTCGGGAAATTGCACAATGCAATGGGAAAATTTATAGCTCGTGTATTTTGCTACTTTCACAATTATGTATTATGTCCGAAGATGAAGTGTTGAAGGAAAAATTATGATCGTGAAGACGATGAAATTGTACCGAGGTCTATGTTAAAAAATGGAAAAATAGAAAATATATCAAAAAAGAGAAGGAAGTTTTATAGTCGGTTCGTTAAACTTAAACCGAAGAAATTCTTGGAAGGATCGATTATTCATGGATTAAAAGTCAACGATGTATAGTTTTGTATTAAGTGGCCGATATCACCACTTTTGTAAAAGTATGTAAGTTTCGGATGTAAGGGAAGTTGACCGTTATGGGAACGCCAACTTAGGTTGTCTTTGTCATCTCTATGATCGTTTGTACATATTTTGAGTCTTTATCATGGAACGGTTAGGGAAAAGTTACTAGCAACTACCTTATTTGTTCAAGTTTAATCTATTTGTTTTGTGAATTTTATTTAACAACAATTTACTTCCCATTCCTAGCAATTAACCTTAGGTTTTACTCGAACGAGGTTGGAGTGAGTCATGCATGTCTATTCCGTCGTTACAGCCATGTATGCGTGATTTAGCCTCCTTGTTGGTTTACGACTTTTGGTGAAAACTAGAAGGTCCCTACCCTATATCATTCTTCATCCTAACCTTTGGTTAAGCTCGAATGAAGATGTATTCAAACACACATGTCTATTCTGTCGTTACGGCCATGTATGTGTGCTTCAGCTGCCTTGTTGGGGTGGTACTATCGGTGAAAGATTGTTAGAATGATTTACCCTTAGCCTTATATAAAAACCCAATTTACCTTTTGACTTGTTTCTCCTTAGCTCTAGTGGTGGAGATGTGTATCCTTGCCAAGCTTATGATACGAAGCTAATCACGACCGAGCAATTGAGCGTACCACTTAAATGTTACACCCTAGATTAGTTGAGTGATCTGAGTGATTTCATTTCCATATTTCGTGAGGTGCTTGGTCTTGTACAGGTGATTAAAACGAAAGAAGTGCTTAAACGGAAAAATCCTTAACTTCGGTTAGGATACATTTTCAATATAAATCTAGAGTCTACTTGAGGACAAGTAGGATTCAAGTGGAGGGATATTTGATGACATCAAATAACGTCACATTTATACCATCATTTATCCCAAATAAACTAACCACTTTTGTATAATTATTGCAAGAATGTGTACTTAAATGCTTAAAAGTGTTATTTGCAGTAATTGAGGAGTGATTTGTGAAGACATGCTAAAAGGCGCATATTTTGGAGCTAAAACGAAGACATTTGAAGATTACTCATTTCTAACCAATACGCCGTATCCAGGAAAAGAGATACGGTGTATCAGCGCCAAGTCTTCACAAGAAAACGCGTACTCATAATTCCCAATACGGCGTATTTACCTTCTGCCATACGCCGTATCCATGAAGATAACTATTCAGAGATACGAAAATATTGTTATTTTGGGAATCTATATTGTATTGATTGTAAACTTTGCGCACACTCCAAGGGATACACCTTAATACGCTGTATTGGCCTAGCCCAATACGGCGTATCCAGCATTTTTTAGAGGTTATAAATAGAAGACTCAAAAACGATTTTTCAGTGTGCAAAATCATATTCTTCATACCATACACATAAAAGACGATTTTCTGAAGAAAAGAAGAGCAACAAAGGTCAAGCATCGATCACGATTCCATAGAAGACACCGTGTAATTTCCTTACTCTTGTAATCATTTAATTTTTGGTATCGTTCGGTAAAACGTTTAGTTTACCTTGGTTAATTGATCACACTTGTATAATTACAATGGTTATGGGCTAATACCCTTGGGTATTAGCCATCTTAATGAAGATTTAATATTTGGTTTGTTTTAAAATCAATTTACTTAATTTATCGTTGAAAGTTTAATTATGTTTATCACATGATACTTGTCTACGTGTTTGAATATACGACCTATCATTCAATTAGGTCTAGTTACGCCTAACAAGTGAGCTAGATACTGGGATAGCTCTCCATATCGTGTTTTATATTACTGGACCAATAGGATCACAAGTAACGTTCTGTCTTTGTCTTTAAATTAAGAGCTTAGTTGGACCGGCAGGTGACCCATAATGTTTCAACAAGTATGTTCTTAATTAATTGATAAAGATTTAAATAGTGAACTACCAGTATATAAAATACTGTCAAACAGTAAGTAGGTAAAGTCCCGATGGGCTAGGGTTTATCAAGATCACCATTGCTATAATCCCTAGATAGATTATAATTAAACTAAAAGATTCTTTATGCGGATGCGTTAATTGTGACAGGATTCAACGTGTCTAGGTCTTAGGATGATGTCCCGCCTAAGTCTTAAGACTGATATGCCGCTTCGAGATAAGAAATCATTGCACTAAATAAACAAACCAGCATTTAATCGGATTTAATATGGCTAATACAGTTTTCTATTATTTGGCGCGTACCGCTCTTTTATCTTCTGATTGTTTTCTTGCATGTTTATTGTGTTTAGATTTTATTATTGTCACCATAAAACCTATGTCAGTCTCTCAGGCTGATAAACTCCCCCCCCCCCTCATATCCGTTAGAAGCGTATATAGCATAGGTTTAACAAGTAATTAGAATTAACTTAACTAGAGTAATTAAAATACTGATAGAATATAAGGTTAATGACCTCGCTCTTAGTGTTGGACACCCTACTTACCACGAAACTCTACCTGATCGGGGACACTGCCCGTTAAAGTGTTGTTTTAGGATAAGTCGGCTAAATATAAATTTAAAACTTGGTAATCAATAAATTGACCCTACACGACAGCACATCAAGAACATATTTATTAATATCTATTATCTAAGTCTTGTTATTTTTACTTGTCTATTTTCTTAACTATTATAAGTGTATACTATCTAACATACATACTTTGATATATTTTCCTTCAGGTCTAAATCACCAACCATTACGTAATCAATAGGACTAAAATCAGTAATACGAAAACATTTTTAAAACTCCTATGCATCAAATCCAAATAATCCATTTTAAACATATTTCTAAATCAGTCAAATTGCTAGGTCGTGTCAGAAAGCCGTTGTACGTCGTTGTTTGACTACCATACTTTCTGCTACTTATTATCTTTGTTAAGGTGAGTTCTTGTAGCCCCATTTTTTTAAAACTCTTTTCCGTTGGGGGAAAATGATACTCAAATCTATTTTTAACTTCTTTACTACTATGCAAAACTTCTTATTCTTTGGACAATGCTATGTGCCTATGATTGCATGTATGAATGTTATGTGAATACTATGTGACTGCTATGCAAATACTATATAATCTATTTATGCAAAGTACCAAATGGACTTTTGCTCAACTCAGCCGACTGTATAGCTCCAACTGGTAGGCGATAGGTTTGGAACACAAGAACAACATGTGGGGTCGATATTGATATGTGATTGGGTTTGGATTGTTAGGATATGAGGTGTTGTTATGTTGGAAATTTATTATTACTACTGCATGCATTCTGTTATCATATTGCACAATTGTCGACTACTTAAATTCGGGCACATCAACTAGGTTTACTTCTGTTACGAATAAGGAAATGATGATCATTAATGCAATCAAAGAGAGATCTCAATGATCGTCCCTTGGGGGAAGATTGTTAGGATTGATAAAAGTGACGATCTTATTGAGATAAATGTCTTGTAATAAATAATGAAATATTATTGTGTAATAGGTTAGGTAGATGGTAAATAGTCAAAGACAATAAGTCAAAGGGGCTAAATTGTAAATGTCTAGAAGACAAGGGCTCCATGGTCATTCATTGTAAAAGGGTATAAATACCCCTCCACCACCTCATTTGTGAGGTGTGTCTTTATGTGTCTTTGGGTGTCTCTAGGTGTTTCTTAATCTCATTCTAATATTTTCTCTAATCCTCCTCCTCTCTCTTTCTCTCTCTACTTTCTCTCTCTAAACTAAACACTCTATTCAAATAAAACATTCAAAGTTTTGTAGCTCAAGTCAATGGTTTGTAATCATATATCAGATTGCAACCCGTGCTTTAAATAAAAGGAAAATGTACGTTTTAGTGCATTTATCCTTAACAACGAAAAGAGAAATCTTTTCGGTCTTGAGCTATTCAAATAAAACATTCAAAGTTTTGTAGCTCAAGTCAATGGTTTGTATTCAAATGACAGTTTGCAACCCGGTCTTCAAATAAAAGGGAAGTGTACGTTTCAGTGCGCTTTACCTTAAAAAGAAGAGAAATCTTCTTGTTTTGAGCAAAAATTATTCAACTTTTTCAAGAAGATTTTCAAAAATCTTTCAAAAAGTTTGCTCATCAAAATGGCTTGTTATTAAATTTCAGATAACAACCCGGTTTTCAAATATAAGAAAAGTGTACGTTTCAGTGCGCTTTATCTTTAAAAGAAGAGAAATCTTTTTTGTCCCGAGAAATTTTTTATCAACGTCTTTTCAAAAAAGTGTGCTCGGGACATACGACTTCTAAGTAAATGTCAGCTTAGGACTCATTCTTCAAATAAAGGAAAGTGTACATTTTTGTACATTTATCCTTACAACGGGAAGTTTACAACTTCTTGGACTTGAGCTATTTCATTTAAGATATTCAAAATCTTGAGCTCAAGCAAAATGGTATACAAATTAAAATGTTTTGAACAAATGAATAATAATCGATTTAAAAGAAGTTGTGGTCAAGTATGTTTATATCGATAAGCGTGCAAATGGTGAAGATTGTGTCCGGTTACGACCGTTTCCTGAAATTAACAGGATGAGGAGTGAGCAATCTACTGACCATACGTTTTAGATATTTATATACTTTGACGCAACTATTTTTCAAATTTGTTTAGAACATTCAAAAAGGTTCCAAATCATAATCATGCTATATCCGTTTTCTCCCATGTGTTTTCAAATTCTCATATAGCTATTTTAATCCATTGATATCAAAAATATCATTTGGTATGCTATTTTTGAGGGGGAGAAAATTGGATTAAAATGTGATCAAGAAAGATAAATGCTTAAGTGTGTGGAATATCAAAGTGATCTAAAAGACTCAAAGTGCAATCAACTCTTTCCTCCATGTGCAAAATAATTTTGAATATCAATGCACATGTGTAGGGGGAGTATTTCTCAAAAAGTGAAACTTTCAAAGTGTTAAATGTTTTGATTTATATCAAACACTTTGATTGATTTTCAAATGGTTTTATGGTTTCGATCTTAAATACCCATCAACCAACTACCTCACAATGATCAAAGAAGATATAAGGTGGTAAGGTTAGGTATTATCCCATGATCCAACCAGAACCGGAGGGATCTACCCAGGGACATTCCATAGATAGAATATAGGTCCTTAGGTATGATGGAGTAGAATGTGAATGGGAATAATGTTAACTAAGGCATGAGTTATCATCGGAACAATCACAACAAGATGATAATGAGGACGCGTTAGTTTAACATTGAAGGGGTTGAAGAATGAAAAAGAAATGTATGGATAAAGGGTGAAAAGAAAGAAGCCCTCCACAAACTTTAGGCAGAAACCGGGTCAATACATAATCTATCGAATATCACAAAGATGATATTTGGTATTGAAGAAAGACATCATGGACCCAGTGATGCAATGCACAACCCTTCCCAGCCACTCAAGATTCTCTCAAAAGAATTCTTGTTTCATTGTCACGGAGATTAAATGCATAATCTATTGACATCTCACTCCGAGATTGTTGATATTGAAAAGGTGGCAGTCTGCTCCAGCCTCCGATCACTAAAACCAAAAAGCACTTATTGAGTCTAGAGCCAAAAGAGATCAAATCATAAATCTCACATAGGACACAAAAGTACATTTGTATTAAACATCAAAGATACAAAAAGGTACAAGAGTCGCTTATATGTCTATGTGACATTGCATGTCTTTGTGACATTGCGCGGAACATTCAATAGTGATACTTAAGTAAAGTATTCACAATGATGAATGGAAATCCTACCAGTGCTAACATCAAGCCAACGCTGAACGTAGGTCACTAATTTGAAAATGATTGTTTAATGATTCAATTAGTGTTAACTAGTAATCTAAGTGATCTAGTAGTTATCGTGTTTTTTCGAAATTTGTTTTCGAAAAACACAAACAACATTTCCTTGATTTATTCAAGTGAAGTGTTGGATTACCAAGGTTACTTATGATGTCACAATATTGATAAGGGGAGATTGTTGGAATTGAAGTTAGTAGTTGACTCTCATGCTTAGACCGCACTCCACACATGACTTCACTATCGAATATTCAGGCGTAACAAGATTATGATTATGTTTGATGGTCATCAAATGCAATCAGGGGGAAGAGAAGTGTTCAAGCTGGATATTTCAATAGAGTGCAACATTTAGGGGGAAGAAATGTGAAGTATGTGTATACGAATGGTTGTTTATTTGGGGGGAAGCAATTGGGGGGAAGAACATCAACAACATCTCTACATTTCAGAAGAAAGAATACGGTCATATTCATTCCTTCATATCTCATACACAAAGTTTAAAGATACACTTTCGCAACTCTGATAAATCAAAGAACTTCCTCAAATCGTCAAGTTGTTGATCAAGACAAAAGTTCTACATGAGGAAGATTGTAAGTTGTAAAGAAAGTATGAGTATGTTGGTTAGAAGCTTTAAAAGACAAATCAAGATGGATTCGCGGTAAAGAATGATGACATGAAAAGATCTCAAAGGCAAAGGGAAAAGAAAATGAAAAGATTAAGATCAAGATCATAAGAGCATGATTGGAACAAGACCACTATTACACAACAAGACTCAAGACAAACAAGCGTTAAAGTTCAAAGATCAAAGTCACAAGAGAGATCTCAATGAAAGTTCAAAGATCAAAGTCACAAGAGAGATGATCATCCTTTAGGGGGAGATTGTTACGAATAAGGAAATGATGATCATTAAGCACAATCAAAGAGAGATCTCAATGATCGTCCCTTGGGGGAAGATTGTTAGGATTGATAAAAGTGACGATCTTATTGAGATAAATGTCTTGTAATAAATAATGAAATATTATTGTGTAATAGGTTAGGTAGATGGTAAATAGTCAAAGACTATAAGTCAAAGGGGCTAAATTGTAAATGTCTAGAAGACAAGGGCTCCATGGTCATTCATTGTAAAAGGGTATAAATACCCCTCCACCACCTCATTTGTGAGGTGTGTCTTTAGGTGTCTCTATATGTTTCTTAATCTTATTCTAATATTTTCTCTAATCCTCCTCCTCTCTCTTTCTCTCTCTACTTTCTCTCTCTAAACTAAACACTCTATTGCTTATTGATCCTATATTCAAGATCTAACAACTTCTAAACCTACGAGCTCGCCAACTTTATGTTGACCTTTTCGAGTATCATTTTCAGGTGAAGCGAATGCTCGCTAAGCTCAGGATAAGATGCCTTAGAGACCTAAGCTTATCCCGTGGGGATAGTTATTGGAATATTTTCATTTTAGACTATGTTTTCATGATTATGTTATTGGATTGTTCTAGACTTGTTATGCCCCTATGTTGGGAGTTGGATTGTAATAAATTGAACTATGTGATGTGTTCATCGACTTGTATTGACACAAAGTCTCCATACTTGTTGTCGAGGTTGTCGGACACATTAGATAAGCATTTTAGTTTTCCTTTCTCTATATTATGATCTTGTGTTTTTATGACGATCAAGGTCCTCCGTCAATATGCTGTGTTTCCGCCAATCGTTGGGTGTGACATATTGGTAACATAGTCAGGATATTAGAGAACTAGGTGGTTTGGCCTAGACTATAACCTAAGAACCTTCATATAGTTTACATAGAAGGATCTATGTGTGCCTATTACTTGCTTTTGCGTGTATGTATCGTCTATCGTATATCTTATATCGTATATCATTTATCGTATTAGTTAAGTCAACCACTAAGCTGTGTGGGCTAGATACTGAGTATAACTAGGAAAGGATGCATCTATAAATTCGGTGGCCAACGTAATTATGACTGCATCACAACCCACGCGGACTTGGTTATCCCGTTTACTCGAAACGGTGTTGACACCTTAGGACCATTATTTGAGCTATAGTATATTAGGACCGTTTGTATGCGAAATTCCTTACCAACCTAAAGTTTACTTGTATCCCTCGTGTAGATAATGGCAATAACAATGACAACTCGCAATGTTGGTCGACGCACTGCTACAACACGCGGTGGAAGGATAAGTGAACAAAATGGTCAAGGGGGTGAGAGAACTAGAGATCAAACAGGCAGGGGAGGTGGTCAAATTGTTGAGCAAGGTAGCCAAGGAAGTGATAGAGGTGGCCAAAGGAGTGGTCGAGGTAGCCAAGGAGGTGGTCGACGTGGCCAAAGAGGTGGTCAAGGTAGCCAAGGTGGTGATCGAGGTAACAGAGCGAATGGAGGTAGTGGTGAAGTCCCTGACTTTGCTACTATCATCGCTCAACAGTTGCAAAACCTACTACCCACTATTGTAGCACAAGTAGGAAACCACATTAACAACTAAGGGAAGAATGGGAATCAAGACAACAATGTCATCAATGACAACGTCCAAGGTAATGTTAGGATTGTCAACATGAACAATGGTCGAGGTATTTGTTCATACAAGGAGTTTCTGGCATGTCACCCAAAAGGAAATTATGTTGAAGAGTGGTGTGATAACGTCTAAACTCGCTGATGAGAAAAAGGAATCAGTTCAAACATAGTGGGCGTGGGGAGAACCAAAAGGTTTAAGTACAACTTTCGTTCATTTATCGGTAAGTGTTAACACCCCCAAATTGGGATCGCAGCGGAATAAAGGGTCCGGGGCGTGTTACTGTCTCAGATCAATCACACAAGATGTAGATAGAACACCAAAAATCTTTAAAAAATGATACATCTGGATTTAACAAAGTATTTTTGTTACCATAAAGCCGAAGCTTCACTTGTTCCACGTTGTTCAAAAGTACAAAGATTTCTAGCCCAAACAGTTATACAAAATGTATTGCGACAAAATCTTTATAATGCATGATATCTCATCAAAACCACCCAATGTTCCCTTTGTATCCTCTTGCTTGACTGATCCCTTAAAAACATTGCTTTTAAAAACGTTCCACATAATGGTTGGTGAATTCATAGATTGATAAATCATTATTGTAGGCCCACAAGATTTCCCAAGTGTAATGATAATGCACCAGATGCAGACATCATATAAATGTAATTACGTTTGCTCTAAAGCTCATGACCCTGAAGCTTGAGTTATGAATACCAAATTAATGGCCTACAATTGCCCGTTGTGATGTAATCTAACCCCAACATCCTATATTCGGACATGGTATAAACGTTCGTTGTCAGTGATAGCTAATCACCCCGACCGGGGTTTGTCAAACCCATAAAGATGCCTATTAATAAACATTCCGCAGGCTCACAGTACCCGCAATTACGAGTCATGGATAATGGCGTCAGATATGGGTTATCGCTACTTAGGCAACACGTAATCATATAACATGAAAACTTAAACCACATTGTGTCCAATTGTAAAGCGATTTACATGTTTGTTCCACCCCCAAAAACTTAAAAAACAAAAACATTAAACGGGGGCTCTGAACTCAACCTTGAGTTCTGATAGATCCAAATTCATATGATAACCTCGTTAAAACGCAAAACGTCAGATGCAACCGTATTTTATTAAGGTCGTATAAGTACTTAATTACATATAAGTACACCTACCATGCAATAAGTCCTATGATTAGCGTAATACACCATCTAAATTTTAAGTTGAAAACATGTTTATAAAATTAAAACGTTTATAAACATACTTTTGGTAAAATCGTCATAACTTCCATGTTTCTAATCCGTTTCTTGCGTTTTCTTATGCCCATCTTTTTCGTATTAAGATGGTTATCGATATTTGAACATTTTTATAATTTTGGTCCCTTTGATGAACAGTAACTTTAACTGTTCACAACCAGACTGGGAGTTATTATTAAATCGTATTATATTGTCGTAGAAACCCCTAAATGTCGTATTTATTCGTGTATACTACCGTTTTTCAACGATTCCTTTTCGAGCACGATCTCGTAATTACAAGGTTCTATATAATTTTTAAGAGGTTTAAAAAATATAACTTGTCTGTCATGAATAGTTTTTTTACTCTCATAGTTTTATAAAATTATTTTTATAACTTCTAATTACCGAAAACGCCGCGAAATTCTAAACGTTATAATCGTTATAAATCGGAAAAATATGATTCTTATCATTTTTAAATCCTAAAAATGTGTATTTATTTGATAAAATTATCCAACTTGTTGTTTGACATAATTGTTATAGAATTTATGCTGTTTGACATAATTTTTAAAAAATTTATTTTATAAACTCCGTTTAATTAACGTATAACTCGTTTTTAACGTAACTTTTTCGTTATTAATCCGTTTGACAAGTTTCTTACCTTTTCGGAATCGTCGTGAAATGTATTATCTTATAAAAATATATTATAAGTATACTTTTATACAATTTTGGACAGAATGTTTGCATGACTTTCCTAAGTCCATTTTTGGCCTTGTTTTTATATTTTACCACTTTATACTTTTACCACAAGTCTTACACTTTATATATGTCATATATCATATATATATTTTGTCTATAGGTCCATCAAAGTCCTTTTGTCCAAAGTTTACAAGTCTTCCATAATATTTAATAAACTATAATTTTCATAATAACCATAAATCACTAGTTTTTATATATAATCATTTTACATAAAAACCATATGTGTCCATGTTTTCTCATCTTGTAGTAACCTCATTCTAGTGATCATATAATATTATCATAAGTCCATAATCAATATTAACTTGTCATATATATTTCTTTAACTTAAAACATATTAAGAAATCATAAAAACCCTAATTAACCCATGATCATGTTTACACCAAAACAACATGATACAATATTTTATCATCATTTTTAACATGATATATGTAATAACACAACATGTATAAAAGTCTACAAGATGATCATTACTAGTGAAAACTTCATTTACAAGTTAAAATCTTAAATGGTGATTCAACTAAAATAGAACTAATCATATGCATAACAATGAAAATTATAAGAATGTAAAGGGTTCTAGTAGACCTTATAGGGTATGAAGATGATGATAAACAAATGCTAAACCCGTGTTTAGCCTTAAAATCCAAGCTTGCACAAAGAAAACCCTTGTTTTCTTCAATAAAATCCCTAGCTTCCTTTTCTTGATTATTACTTGTAAATGGTGATTCAATGGTTGGAAACACCTTAGAATGACTTGTAATGGATGTGTATAGAAGGGTATAGGTTGAATAAAATTTTGTATGGATTTGTGTGGGTGAGTGTATTGAGCCGTGGGCTCTATGGGGCACAAAGGGGGGATTTGTGAATTTTTTTCTAAGTGTTTGTATAGGAAGTGAAGTCTTAGCTAGTTACTTGTATCTTATATGAGAAGTCTTGTTCAATTTCATTACTAGTTGGTCAAGAAAACATGAGGAGGGTTTTATGGGTTCTTGTTTACATGTTCTTAGTCAAAGTGACAAGCTTAGCTAGGTTTTAATGAGTAAGTGTTGTACATTTGACCAATTGACTAGATAAATGACTCATTTTTCTTATTAGTGTTGTTGTTGCCGAGCTAGGGGGAAAGGTTTCCTAGAAACTTTTGCTAGTTACCAATATATATTGTATAAATCTTATAAGTTACAAGTTGTATTTTGTAAATAAAATGATATCTAGTTGCAAGCAATTGTGTATCCTTTTAATTTCTAGTGTATAAAAGTGTAAGTAACATTTATTTGCCTAAAGTTTAATAAAACTTTAGGTATTAGGTACAATCGAGGGTATTTGTTGAAGCGTTAATAAATTTACGCTTAAACGTACACTTATCAATAAATGTATTTAACTTACGCAACCAATAAAATAAATGAACAACGACCATAATTATTATCAAAATAATTATATAACACATGATTGATGTAAGCGTTTGATGGTTTGATGCCCGTTTACATTAAACAATAATATTTGGCGTACGCGATTTAACCTATTGCTTACGATTTAAAGTAAACACGTACATTACAAAAGGTACATTGCGGATTTGTTAACGACGTCGATGACCCTAAAACATAGGGTGTTATAGTAAGGCACTAACATGGTGGAACTCCCAGGTCTATAATAGAGGTCGAGAAGCCGCAATGGACATGACTTGGGAAGAATTTAAGGTGTTGATGAGAGAGGAATTATGTCCAAACAATAAGATGCAAAAGCTGGAAGCTGAGTTTTGGTGCCACGCCATGGTTGGAGCTAGCCATGCCACATACACTGATCGATTCCATGAGCTTGCTAGGTTAGTCCCTCATTTGGTTACCCCTGAGAACAAAAGGATTGAAAGGTACATCTATGGCCTTGTTCCATAGATTTGTAGGATGGTGGCAGCAACTGAGCCGATAACAATCTAAAGTGCTATACTAAAGGCTGGTGTGCTAACCGATGAGGCAATTAGGAATGGAGCATTGAAGAGGAATACTGATAAAAGAGGGAATAGTAGAGAGCCGAGTAGGGATGGAAATGTTAGGGATGATACTAAGAGATCTAGGACTGGTAGAGCGTTTGCCATAATCACTAACCCTGTTAGGAAGGAGTACACTGGTACGGCACCCAAATGTCCAAACTACAACTTTTATCATCAACCTGAGATGCCTTGTCGTTCATGTACGAACTGTAACCACTTAGGGCACTTTGCCAAGGATTGTAGGGCAGGGCCAAGAATGGTGATTCCCTTGAATGTTAGAAACTCGACTACTGCTCGTGGGGCGTGTTTTGAATGTGGTGGTACTGACCATTACAAAGCAGCATGTCCTAGATTGAACCGAGCACAAAGACCATGAGGAAATCATCCAGAACAAGCAATGGCTATTAAGAGAGGTCAAGGTTATGGAAACATTGAAAATCCGACACGCGAGAGAGCATTTGTGATGGGAGAAAAGGAAGCTTGCCAGGACCCTAACATTGTGATGGGTACGTTCACTTTAAACAATCACTATGCTATAACACTATTCGATTCTGGTGTCGATTATAGCTTTGTTTCCACTACCTTCATACCTCTGTTAGATATAGAGCCCAGTAGCTTAGGTTTCAGTTACGAAATTGAAATAGCTAGTGGTCAACTAATAGCTATCGATAAGGTTATAAGTGGTTGCAAACTAGAAATAGAAGGTCACATCTTTAACATCGACTTGATACCGTTTGGACACAGGAGCTTTGGTGTAATTGTAGGAATAGACTGGTTGTCTAGGCGCAAGGATGAGATTGTTTTCCATGAGAAAGTAGTTAAGATTCCACTACCAAATGGTGAAATGCTTAGAGTCTTAGGGGAAAGGCCAGAAGAGAAGGTAAGACACCTCATTAGTACAAAGGCCAAAGAGCAGAAACCAAAGGATATGGTCATAGCTAGAGACTTTCCTGAGGTATTTCTAGATGACTTGTCAGGATTACCCCCTTCCCGAGAAGTCGAGTTTCGTATCGACCTAATCCCTAGAGTAATGTCGTTTGCGAAGTCCCCCTACCGTTTGGCACCTACTGAAATGGAGGAGTTTTCGAACCAACTCAAGGAACTCCAGGACAAGGGTTTTATTCGGCCAAGTTCGTCGCCATGGGGAGCACCAGTGTTGTTTGTCAAGAAGAAGGATAGATCTTTTAGGATGTGTATTGACTATAGATAATTGAATAAGTTGACCATCAAGAACCGTTATCCCGTCCCTAGGATTGATGATCTATTCGACCAACTGCAAGGATCACAATATTTCTCTAAGATAGATCTTTGGTCCGGATACCATCAGTTGAGAGTGCACGAGGACGACATTCCAAAGACCGCATTTAGAACTTGATATGGACATTTTGAGTTCACAGTGATGCCCTTTGGTCTAACGAATGCACCAGCGGTATTCATGGACTTGATGAACCGAGTATGTAGACCATACCTAGATAAGTTTGTTATCGTGTTTATCGAAGACATCTTGATCTACTCCAAAATAAAGGAAGAGCATGAAGTGCATCTAGGATTAGTCTTAGACTTTCTTAAGAAGGAGAGACTATACGCAAAGTTTTCAAAGTGTGACTTATGGTTGCGAGAGGTGCAGTTTCTTGGGCATGTGGTTAATGGTGATGGCATTCATGTAGATCCAAGCAAAATTGAGGCTGTTAAGAATTGGGAAGCCCCTAAGTCACCAACAGAAGTCCGATCATTCTTAGGTTTAGCAGGATATTACAGACGATTCATTGCAGATTTCTCTAAGATAGCTAAATCACTCACCATCCTGACACAAAAGCACAAGAAGTATGTTTGGGGAGATGAACAAGAGAGGGCATTTCAAATCTTGAAGGATAAGTTGTGTAATGCACCTGTTCTAGCACTCCCTGATGGACCAGAAGACTTTGTGGTATAGTGATGCATCATGCCAAGGCATGGGGTGCGTACTGATGCAAAGGGGCAAAGTGATTGCTTATGCCTCTAGACAGTTGAAGATCCACGAAAAGAATTACACCACCCATGATTTAGAACTAGGTGCAGTTGTATTTGCCCTTAAGATCTGGAGACATTACTTGTACGGGACGAAGAGCGTCATATACACCGACCACAAGAGTCTCTAGCATATCTTCAATCAGAAAGAGCTGAATATGCGTCAACGTCGTTGGATAGAGCTTTTCAGCAACTATGACTGTGAAATTCGCTACCATCCCGGTAAGGCGAATGTGGTAGCCGATGCACTAAGTAGAAAGGAGAGATTCAAGCCTAAGAGAGTTCGAGCCATGAACATGACCATTCAGTTGAGTATCAAGGATAAGATATTAGCAGCTCAGAATGAAGCATCTGAGGCTGTCAATGCACCAACAGAAATGCTGCGAGGGCTAGACGATCAGATGGAATGTAAGAGTGATGGAGCATTATATTATCTAGATCAAAAATGGGTTCCTTTGACGGGTGAGGTAAGAACTTTGATAATGGACAAAGCCCATAAGTCAAAGTACTCGGTACACCCAAGAGCAGATAAGATGTACTATGACCTTAGGGACATGTACTGGTGGCCGGGAATGAAGAAGGATATAGATTTATATGTTAGCAAGTGCTTGACCTGTTCTAAGATTAAGGCTGAACATCAGAGGCCATCCGGTTTACTGCAGCAACCTGAGATCCTAGAATGGAAATGGGAGAGAATAGCCATGGACTTTATCACTAAGTTGCCAAGAACGGGGAGTGGGCATGATGCAATCTAGGTCATCGTGGACAGGTTGACTAAGTCTGCTTATTTCTTACCCATTCGTGAGGACTTTAAGATGGATAGGTTAGCTAGACTCTACCTCAATGAGATCGTAGCAAGACATGGTGTGCTAATTTTGATCATATCCGACCGTGATAATCGCTTTATGTCATGATTTTGGCAGTCAATGCAAGAAGCATTAGGAACCCGGCTAGACATGAGTATGGCTTACCATCCACAGACTGATGGTTAAAGCGAGTGTACCATTCAAACTTTGGAAGACATGCTCAGGGCATGCGTCATGGACTTCGGAGGAAGTTGGGACGTTCATCTACCATTGGTTGAATTCTCTTACAACAATAGTTACCATTCTAGCATGAGATGTGCACCGTTCGAAGCTCTGTATGGGAAGAAGTGCCGTTCACCAATCCTGTGGGCAGAAGTAGGAGAAGGATAATTGATAGGACCAGAAATCATGCAAGAAACCACTGATAAGATCTCGCAAATCAAAGATAGGTTTAAGACTGCACGTGATCGTCAAAAGAGCTATGCTGACAAACGTAGAAACCCCTTAGAATTCAGTGTAGGTGACCATATGATGCTCAAAGTGTTGCCTTGGAAAGTTGTAGTACGCTTTGGGAAGAAAGGTAACTTAGCACCTGGGTTTGTTGGACCATTTGAGAGCACTGAGAGGATCGGTCCCGTAGCCTATCATTTGAGATTACCTCAAGAGTTAAATGGTGTTCATGACGTTTCACGTGTTAAACCTTAAGAAGTGTTTGGATGACCCAACACTACAGATACCTCTGAAAGAGATACAAGTTGATGCCAAGTTGAACTTTGTCGAAGAGCCTGTAGAAATCTTAGAGCGTGAGTTTAAGAAGCTGAAGCGGAGTAGAATTACCATCGTTAAGGTTTGATGGAATTTGAAACGAGGACCTGAATTTACTTAGGAATGTGAGGATCAAATGAAACTCACATACCCGCATCTCTTTAGCTCTAGCACTAGTTAAATTTTAGGGCAAAATTTCTTTTAAGGGGGTAGAATGTAACCCTTGCAGATTTTCTAGTCTTGTAATGTTCTATTTAAGTCTTTTGACTTTTGACTTTTACTGGTTTCAGTCAGAATAGTTACCGTATTACGGTAGTCAGTCTTATTATCTAGTTGATTCAATAGTTCAGTTATTTCTTTAAATTATCTTATTGTGGATGATTTTATCTGTATTTAATCAATTTTTGGGAGGTTTGTCTCGCAAATGGCTTAGAATGTCAAACATTGCGTTTTGGCACGTCCGTAAATGTTAAATACTTAATTTAAACCAAATTAACTATAAAACATATCGTGTGAATATTCTAAGTTCATGTAAATGTATTTTTGAATCCAATAAAAATACTAGAAAACTTTGGGTCACATTTTAAATCACGAACTAGGAGGGTTAGTTAACCCGACAAGCAATGAAAGGCACCTAGGATTCCCCTAAGATACCTTGTGGCGTTCAAAACCCTTAGGGGACAAGAAGGTATGGATTTAGGAACCATGTCTAGAAAAGGTTCATGCATATCTAGATATTTTTCATTTCAAACTCACACAAATCACACACACAAAAGTTTCTCTTTCTCCTTTGTTTTCTTGCCCACGTCCGAACATACACACACATAAAAACATATAAATTTTCCAACTTTGATCAAGAACATGAAGGTTTAAGCATTTCCGGGTTGATTCAAATAGGCGTGGGTATACAAAAATACAACGTTTGGGTTGTCGGTTTCGTGTCAAACTCGTCTTTAAAACCCTCTTTGTAAGTTATCATTTATTCAAAATTCTTGTACTTTTAGTAGCCTAATGATGCATAGATGTTAGTTGTACGGTGCGTTTTCTAAAAAACAAACACGAAAAATGTACGAAACACCATATAGGGTGCGTTTGGGTTCGAACAAAGGGAAAAAGGGAAACAAGGGTTGGTCATTTTAATATAGTGGTTGTGTTAGTGAAGTGACATTATTTGCTTATTATAGATTATAGCTTATTTGGCTTATTTATAAGCTTTGGTGAGCTTATTTTTTGGCTTATAAGGTTCGAAAAACACAAGGAACAAAAAGGAAATGTAGCTTATTAGCTTATTTAAAACTATACGGATTTGGTTTTGGGCTTATACAACTCACGGCCCAATAAGGTCCAATAAGTAGTGGCTTATTGTGACCTTATTGTGGTCCAGCTTATTTTCATGACTTTTGGTTAGAGCTTATTTTGATATATAAGAACTCGCGTAGCTTAACGTCTTAAAAATAAGCTCGGATAGCTTATTTTTGGCTTAAGCCTGGATATTGCTACTTAGGCGTTACTCAATAGGGATGCAAGTCTCACAAAGGTATCTGTAACACCCCTAAAAATGGGTCACAACAGAAAGATGTCCGGGAGCGTTACTTCATAATAACATTGCACAAGATATGAGAGAATGACCTCTAAATGTGTCGTTTAAAAAGTAATCTTGTAAAGTTTAGACTCCAATGCACATCAGTTATGTCAAGCACCTTATTCACCTGAGAAATACATGCTTAAATGTGTCAACATAAAGTTGGTGAGTTTATAGCTTTATGTAAGTATAAATGTTGAAATCAAAGGTTTATAAAGTGTGTATGACCATTTCAATCATTATAATAGCCACAAAAATGTAAGTATACATGTTGAAATCAAAGGTTTATAAAGTGTGTATGACCATTTCAATCCTTATAATAGTCACAAAAATGTAAGAATAAATGTTGAAATCAAAGGTTTATAAAGTGTGTGTGACCATTGTAACACATACAATAGTGACGACAATGTGATTACGATTGCACTAAGTTCATGACACTGCGGCTCCGACGTGTATGTATGCCAATCTTTTTAGGCACTGTAAGTGTTCATGTGAATGTAGTTTAATGTTTTTGACATGGTATACGTCCGTTAGTTCAATCCGTCAAACTAGTGAGCGTACTCACCCAGACGGGGATTTCAATCCCAAATATATCTATTTTATAACATTTGCGCTTACTTTACCATAATTAATAGTTCATGCCACTTAAGCTAACCCGTAATCATTTGAATAAAAGTAAAGTTGTTGCGTCCATAAGTGAAAACAAGTGATGCATCCCACCGCGAGATATGTAAATAAGTATGTAACGAGTTTGTAAACGAGTTTGTAATGAGTATGTAAACCGGTATGTAAATGAGTATGTAAACAATTTTATAAACGTGTATGTAAACGAGTATGTAAACAAGTTATGAAATCAGTATGTAAACGAGTTTGTAAATGCGCATGTATTCCCCACCCCAAATAAAGTTCAAAACAGGAGTCAAAAAGGGACATGAAAACCTCCTAAAGTGATAATTATTGATTTTATAGAAAGATCAATAAAGTGGAACGTCACAGATGATCCGGAATGCAACCTAATTAATTGTATGTCGTATAAGAATGTATACTTAAATAATAATACACAACAATGAGCATTTGTATAAGCAAGAACACCAACCACGATAGTTTTGTTTAGCTTACAAGTAAAATGAATGTGTACATTACACTTGAATTAATTGTCCAACATGTAAACACTTGTAAAAATTATTGTTCATATGACCTTATTATTTTATGTCCAAGTAATTGTATATAAATAAACTTGTAAAAATAGTTTTTATGGTACCTTGTTATTTAATGTTCAAGTAATTACATATATGTTTAAACATGTAGAAAAATAGTCTACTAATCCAAAAATGTGCTAACCAATTTCGCTTTCTTAATATAGAGTATCATTGATGCGGGTTTCAATTCCTTGATGACGGTTAAACTTGCCGGCGAATTGTCCTAGAATGACTAACGATGCGTCTCGACTTTCTTGACATTGGATTCGGCGTAGGATGATGTCGACTTTATCTGGTAAGGTGGTGTAAAGGTCTACCTAGTTGCTATGGTTACTAATTTAGTTTCCCGTGACAAACACGTTTTTATAAATACGCACACAAAACTTGATATAAATAGTAAATTGGTTCTTGACAAGAATTTTTAAGGTGACTACTACTCATCATGGCATGGTTCTTCCTAAATTATACATAGGTGATCAGGCTATATATAATTGAGGACTAACGATGCAATGCTCATTTTTGTCAAGATAGTTTTACAATTTTGATAATATTTTTTGGAGTGGCTTGTATAATAAAATAAAGATTTAAAGTATAATTGACGAAATTTTTACGACACATAAACTTGATAGATAATTTGAAATCATTCGTAACAGACAAAATGAAAACTTTAACACAAAGTACAGAACACAAACGAGAATACTAAAAGGAAATAAGATTCAAAGATAGTTCAACTAGAGTCCACTATGCAAAGGCGAGAAATATATTCTCTTTAAGCATTGCGAAAATCATCTTTCCATGTTGTTGGGTCTATGTGTTTATCTTCCTCCTAAAGCATAACACCATTCCACGTGCTTCAGTACCCTTGATGTGCTGTCAGTGTTAAGGTTTAATTTATTGATTTCCAAAGTTTAAATTTATATTTAAGCTGACTTATCCTAAAACAACACTGTTAACGGTAGATGTACCTAATCGGGTGGGTGAGTTTTACATGCGGTAAGTAGGGTGTCAAACACTAAGAGCAAGTTTCGTAACCTATAAATTCTAACAGTAGTTTTAATTTACTCTAAAATAGTTAATTTTAATTACTAGTTAAAACATATGCTATATACATATCTAAATGACGATTGGGGTAATGTTTCAACCGAGATAGACTGGCACAAGAATGTTTTATGGTACAATAATTAATTCTAAAACAATAAAACATGGCAAGAAATAAACAATCAGAAGATAAAAAGTGGTATAAGCCATATGAATAGAAAACCATTATAGCCATGATAAAAATTCAATAAACATTGGTTTATTTATTTTAGTGCAATGATTTCTATCTTTGGAAAGCGGCATGGTCATTCTAAAGCTTAGGTGGGACATCAGCTTAATGACCTAGACCACGTTGAATCCGTCAAAATTAACGTATCCACATAAAAGCAATCCTTTTTAGTTTAATATATTATAATCTATCTAGGGAATTAAATCAATGATGGTGACCTTGATAAAAACCCTAGACCAATACATACGTCAGGGACTTTTTGTTTTGTTTTTTTAGGCCCCTCACAATGTTTACTGTTTGACGGTATTTTATATACTGTAGTCCACTATTCAAATCGTAATCAATTAATCGAGAACATACTTTGTTGAAACATTTAACGGGACACACCTAACCGGCCAACAAGCACGTTAATTTAAATAGACAAAAGACAAACTTTAATTTGTGATCCATTGGTCCAGTAATATAAAAACACGATATGGAGAGCTAATCGCTAGTATCTAGGCTCACATTGTTAGGTGTAACTAGACCAGTTGAATGATAGGTCGCATATTCAAACATGTAGAACAATTATCATGGTGATATACAAATTAACTTTCAACGATTAAATTAAGAAATCAATTTTAAAACACACCAAACATAAAAATTTTACATTAAATGGCTAACCATTGATAATTAGACAAGCGTGGAACAAAAACCAAGGTCAAGCTTAAAACATTTTACCGAACGTTAACCAAAAATTAAATGATTACAAGAGTATAAAGAGGAATTACATGGTGTCCTATCTATGGACTCGTGATTGGATGCTTGACCTATGGTTAGCTCTTTTTCTACTTCAGATAATGTCTTTCATCATGTGTGGTTATAAGAATAATGATTTATGTCACACTGAAAACTCATTTTTGAGTCTTCTATTTATAGTGTCAGAGAAAGTCTGGATACGCCGTATTGGGCTAGGCCAATACGGCGTATTGGGGTGTTTCCCTTGGAGTGCGTGCAAAGTTTATAATCAATAAAATATTCATTTCCAAAATATAAATATCTCCGTATCTTTGAATGTCTATCCAGTTGGATACGGCGTATTGTAGAAGAGTGATACGCCGTATTAGGACTTGGTAGTACGCGTTTTCTTATGAAGAGTTGAATCCTATTTGTCCTCAGGTAGACTCTAGATTATATTGAAAATGTATCCCAATCGAAGTTAAGGATTTTTCCGTTTAAGCATTTCTTTTGTTTTAATCACCTGTACAAGACCAAGCTCCTCACGAAATATGGAAATGAAAACACTAAGATCACTCAACTAATCTAGGGTGTAACATTTAATTGGTACACTCATTTGCTCGGTCGTAATTAGTTTTATAGCATATGCTTGGCAAGGATACACATCTCCACCACTAGAGCTAAGGAGAAATAAGTCAAAAGGTAAATTGGGTTTTTTATTATAAGGCTAAAGGTTGATCATTCTAACAATCTTTCACTGATAGTACCACACCAACAAGGCAGCTAAAGCACACATACATGGCCGTAATGACGGAATAGACATGTGTGTTCGATCACATCCTCATTCGAATTTAATCAAGGGTTAGGATGAAAAATGATATAGGGTAGGGATCTTCTAACTTTCACCAAAAGTAATAAACCAACAAGGTGGCTGAATCATGCATACATGGCCGTAACGACGGAATAGACATGCATGACTCGATCTCAACCTCGTTCGAGTAAAACCTAAGGTTAATTGCTAGGAAAGGGAAGCAAATTGTTGTTAAATAAAATTCACAAAACAAATAGATTAAGCTTGAACAAATAAGGTAGTTGCTAGTAACTTTTCCCGACCGTTCAATGATAAAGAACTCCTGAAATATAATACAAATGCCTCGATCATATAAATGAAAAGACAACCTACGATTGGGCGTTCCATAACGGGTCAACTTCCCGAACATCCAAAGATACATACTTTTTACAAAAGTGGTGATCTCGTCACTGTTATACAAAACTATACATCGTTGATTTTTATCCACAAATCAACGAATAATCGATCCTTCCAAGTATTTCATCGGTTTAAGTTTAGCGAACCGACTATCAATCATCCTTCTCTTTTTTGATGCATTTTCTCTTCGTTTTTTTATAACATAAACCTCGGTGCAATTTCACTGTCTTCACAATCATAATTCATCCGGATAATTTTTCCTTTAACACTTCATCTTCGGACATAATACATAATCACGAAAGTAGCAAAATACATGAGCTACATATTTTCCATTGCATTGTGCAATTTCCAGACCTAACCGGAGATAGAAAATTTTACTTTGACACAGGAAATACAAAACTTTACACAAAAGCAGCTAGCAACTTTGATTAAGTAGGCTTAATCTACAGGGTAGGCTAAGGTGTAAAGGTGTAACAAAATAAACATATGTTGTGAAAAAGACAGGAATGGCTCAACAGGTTTTTCTAGGGGATCTTACTCTTATAGTAAGAGTAAGCAAAGGGTTACACGGGGTTTAACTAACGAGTGTGGTTAGTTAATTTTACAACATTTAGGCTTTTTGGTGTATTCCTAGAAATTTACCAGTTAAAAATGTTTATCCATCTAAGTCCATAGTACTCATCGTTGTGGTCTCGAGTGATATACCAAGCCAAGTTCTAAAGTCCACTACATCACCGGCACACTCATAATTTTTGTGGAATTTTTAGTAAACGTTTGGAAATAGAATAGGCTTAATTCTCACAATTTGGTATTAAGGGTTATAGTGCGCGAGGTCATGTAACTAGTAATTTGTACAAAAGTTATGCTAGAAAAAAATTTAAACTTGGCATAATTTAAGCATATAGCATATTATTTGAAAAAGAAAGGACAAGTAGGCGTTCTAATTCTCCATCCCCCCATTTAGATTATACAACATCCTCGTTGTATAGATAAAATAATTAAAGAAAATGGGAAACATAATTAGAACGAGGAACTCCCCTGATATCTTGCTCGAGATGATTTTCCAATTTGAGTTCTTGAGCAAAAGTGTGTTGACGAGGCTTCAGAATGCTCGTACGAGATCAACACACGTCTTTTTTAGAGTATATCATATCGTCGATTTTCCTTATAGCAAGATCCTGCATAAAAGCTTAGAAGACAAAAGTGCGATTCCTATCTCGGTTATACAATGGTTACAATGCAGGAAAACAATTAAACACACAACTGTACAGAGATCAATACACCGTATCCCAAACCCTAGGATACACCGTATGGTTCCTGTGAAAACAATTTAAGAACTAGAAAATAAATTACTGAGTTTAAATACTGATAACATCCAAACACGTCCATACGCCGTATCCAGAAGGGTTCGATACGCCGTATGAAGTGTCTGGAAAGACAGACTCGTGCAAACAATTAAAAATGCGACAAATAATTTAAAAATGATCCGGTTGTCTCTCGGGAAGCACTTTTGTTTCAGTTAGTCGTTAGGTTCGACTTGCCCCAATTTAATGCCATCCTTATAAAACAACTTGGGGTCAAACGGGGTGCCAAACGGCACATATAAATTCTTAAAAAGCTTTAAAATCATCTCGTTGTTAAGAAGATTACAAGTCATGATATTAACATTTAGTTTCTTGATAAAAGTTTCAGTTTTGAAAAATTTAGTAGATGTATCATGACTTGTTTCCAAAAGCTTATTTGACCCTTGTTCATTGACATTTATTACATTAGGTAATGGTATGACAGACATATCCCCCGAAGGTTGCTCAATATTGATTTCATCATTACCATTGTCCGTATCTAATTTTAAATCATCGGGATAAATCACGTTAAAAGAAAATAAATCATTAAAGTATAGAACATTTTGTTCCTCTTCATCACATTCGGACAATGATGTTTCATCTTTCAAATTAAATTCATCGATATATTGAGGACTTATAGTAAGTTTAGTTAAGAAATCCAATTTAGACGTCAGAGCATCATTGTAAATAATGGCTGGAAATTCATTTTCAAAATCTTTAAAGAAGTCTAAATCATTAGAATAACTGACCTCAGGCTCAGGTGACGAAAATGAAGGCATATTGACTTTATCATTATCATTTTTAGAATTCGTTTTCAGATTGTTGACATAAATTATTTTATAGGAAAATGAATTTTCGTCATAAATTACTGTGTAATCTTCATCGTCAGATTCGTCAAATGATGTTCTAAAGTCAATTTTAGCGTCGTTAAGAGGACTTATCGTGGGTTCACATGAGAGTGCTACTTCAGATGTTAACGCGTCATTAAATACTATAGCTGGAAATTCAGTTTCAAAAGAACCGTGGTCGTGAACATCTTCATCATACCAGATCTTACCATACGTAGCAGTCTCCTAGTTATACACCTTACCACACCTACGAGCTTTTTCTTCCTCAAGCCTGATATACTCTTCCATAGTAATGTTGGGTCGTTTATTTTAACATGTAATAAATTTGCTAGGAAAGAAAATGGTCAAATAGATAAATATGCCGTACGGAGGTTTAGAGTCGAACACGCTGTATTGTTTTAGAAAAAAATTATACGATGTATCCAATAAATTGAATACGTCGTACTCGGTATTCGACTCAGAATATTACAGATGACTTAAATAATACAGAAATTTAAACAAACAATTAAACACGCAAAGCAATTAAATGCAAACAAAATTAAATTACACTAATTAAATTATTCTAAGCTAATGGTTAGAAATACTAATATAAAGGTTAAACTTTTTCACTCCCCGGCAACGGCGCCAAAAACTTGATGTGCTGTCGTGAAGGGTCAATTTATTGATTACCAAGTTTTAAATTTATATTTAGCCGACTTATCCTAAAACAACACTTTAACGGACAGTGTACCCGATCGGGTGGTAAGTAGGATGTCAATCACTAAGAGCGAGGTCGTTAACCTTATATTATGTCAGTATTTTAATTACTCTAATTAAGTTAATTCTAATTACTTGTTAAACCTATGCTATGTACGTTTTCTAGTGATGATGGGGGGTTTTCAGCCTGAGAGACTAGCATAGGTTTTATGGTGACAATAATCATTTCTAAAGACAATAAACATGCAAGAAAACAATCAGAAGATAAAAGAGCGATACAAGATAAATGATAGAAAACCGTATTAGCCATATTAAATCTGATTAAACGCCAGTTTGTTTATTTAGTGCAATGATTTCTTATCTCGAAGCGGCATATCATTCTTAAGACTTAGGCGGGACATCATCCTAAGACCTAGACACGTTGAATCCTGTCACAATTAAGGTATCCGCATAAAGCATCCTTTTAGTTTAATTTTAATCTATCCAGGGATTAAAGCAATGGTGATCTTGATAAACTCTAGCCCATCGGGACTTTACCCACATACTGTTTGACGGTATTTTATATACTGGTAGTCCACTGTTCAAATCTGTATCAATTAATCAAGAACATACTTGTTGAAACATTACGGGTCACCTACCGGTCCAACTAAGCTCTTAATTTAAAGACAAAGACAAAACATTATTTGTGATCCTATTGGTCCAGTAATATAAAACACGATATGGAGAGCTATCCCAGTATCTAGCTCACTTGTTAGGCGTAACTAGACCCAGTTGAATGATAGGTCACATATTCAAACACGTAGACAAGTATCATGTGATAAACATAATTAAACTTTCAACGATAAATTAAGAAATCAATTTTAAAACAAACCAAACATTAAGTTTTCATTAAGATGGCTAATACCCTAGGGTATTAGCCCATAACCATTGTAATTATACAAGCGTGATCAAATAACCAAGGTAAACTAAACGTTTTACCGAACGATACCAAAAATTAAATGATTACAAGAGTATAGGAATTACACGGTGTCTTCTATGGAATCATGATCGATGCTTGACCTTTGGTTGCTTTTCTTTTCTTCAGAAAATCATCTTTTATGTGTATGGTATAAAGAATATGATTTTGCACACTAAAAACTCATTTTTGAGTCTTCTATTTATAGTGTCTGAAAAAGTCTGGATACGCCGTATTGGGCTAGGCCAATACGGCGTATTAGGGTGTTTCCCTTGGAGTGCGCGCAAAGTTTATAATCAATAAAATATTCATTTCCAAAATATAAATATCTCTGTATCTTTGAATGTCTATCCAACTGGATACGGCGTATTATAGAAGAGTGATACGCCATATTGAGAATTGGTAGTAGTGAAGAGTTGGCGCTGATACGCCGTATCTTTTTTTTGGATACGGCGTATTGGTCAGAAATAAGCTATCTTCAAATATCTTCGTTTTAGCTTGATGTGTTGTTGTGTAGGTGTTATTTATGTATCAAGTTTTACTATTTATTTTATGCAGACTATACCTAAAAACAACACTTTAACGGGCAGTGTACCCGGTCAGATGGAGTTTTGTGGTAAGTAGGGTGTCGATCACTAAGAGCGAGAGCGTTAATTCCTAATTCTATCAGTATTTTAGCTATCTAAGTTAAACCTAAAACTAATGCAAAAAGGGGGTTTCAGCCTGAGAGACTGGCACGGTTTTGTGTATCTAACTTAAGGTTTTGATGACAAGTAAAGCAATATATACACACAAGAAGATTAACAAACAATAGAGAAGCGGTCAAGAACTAATATAAGGAAAACGTATCAACCATGAATAATCCGATAAAACGCAGGTTTGTTTATTTAGTGCAATGATTGTCTTATCTCGAAGGGCATATCATTCCTAGACTTAGGCGGTACTTCTTCCTAAGACCTAGACACGCTAATTCTGTCACAATTAGACGCATTCGCATAAAGTAAGCATTTGTTAATTATAATCTATCTTAGGAGATTAATAATGGTGCTCTTACTAAACCCTAGCTCATTGAGACTTTACTCACTTATTGCTTAACGGCTCTTTATATACTAGTAGTCCACTGTTTGAGTCCTTACCAATTGAAGAAGAACGTACTCGTTGATACCAAGATCACCTTATGGCTCAACTAAGCTCACTAAACTAAAGGTAAGGATAGGTCAATATTTGTGATCCTATGATTATAGATATATAAATTGCAATATGGAGAGCTATCTCGGACTCTTAGCCTACGCCCAAACAACACTGAAGTTGTAGCGCATTAAATATGTAGGACTAGACCCAGTTGAATGATAGGTCGCATACTTAAGCACGTAAACGAATATAAATTGATAAACATAAACAACAATCAATGATAAATTAAGCAATCAAGATAAACAAACCAAACATTAGATCTTCATAAACATGGCTGATACCTAAAGGTATCAGCCGATAGTCATTGTAAAAATACACATGGTTTGATATATGAACGATTTAAAATAAAGAAACCTTAATCGAACGCGTAATCGGTTGCGCGAAGATTACAAGAGTTTTGTTATGCATAAAGAATCTAGCCTAAAACACACGATCCGAAGGTCGGGGATGATAAAAGAAATAAGTAGCCATATTATTAGATGTAGAGAGAGAAAGGGAAGATGTGTGTGTTTTCTAGAGAGAGAAACATACACACTTTATGAGATAAAAATGATTATCCTCACCCTCCTATGGAAGTATAGGAGGGGTATATATAGGCTAAGTGACACGATACTATCCTAACTTGTCATTATTAGTCCCTACGTGTCACGCCTTAAGTAAACTAATGTAATTCCGTATAAGTCGACATATTTTTAGGCTAACAATCTCCCACAATATGTAGACATACGGAATTACTTACAATGTTCCTATCAAGTACAAATACAACACAAATAAAGTCTTCCAAAGCTGAAGATGTCTTCTGAGTTCTCCTAGTCTTGAAACTTGTACTCCAGCTTGGATCTTCATTATCTTTACTTGTTCTGGAACCATTATAGTATGCATGAGTTGGATTAACTTCCCCCTAATCCATGCAGCATGTCTTGAAAAGCTTTCTTCATAGACTCCTTTTTGGCGAAGTTTCTGAATTAGCTTCCCCCCAAACCAACATCCCTATCTTGAGCAGATTCTGAAACTTTGATGTAGCTTCAACCATCTTCTATATGTCATTAAAGTTCACAGCAGAATTATGTAGAAGAAAATCCACACCAAGTAGTACTAGTTCTTGTCATTGGATCTTGTTGAATATTCGTTCGAGGGTACATGCGAGAAATCAGCAACAATTCTTCTCACGTATGCAGTATACTTCACAAACCATATTAAGTAAAGTAGTATACACTACTTCCCCCTAGAAGTTGACATGGTAACATCAGCTACACCTTGGGCTATCAATTGCTTAATAGTAGCATCAGTCATAGGGGTGGTGGTTCTTTTTGGTGGCATTATCTTCAAAATCAGAGGAGTAATAAGATTAGTCTAGTTCTAAAAGTCATGATCCAAAGATGAAATGTTGCGAGGTGACAGATTAAAGTTGTGTTTGAATTATTCGGCATGAATCTATAAGATGGCGTAATTGTTTCAACAGTATGGGGCGGGTATATGACTCGGAGTTGGGTGATAAGGTAACTAGTGGGATCGGCGGACTGTGACATGTTTCAATGTTATGCAAAACGGTGTTGTGTAAAGTTATAAAAACGTTTTAGAGATCATCGTGTCATTCACAATGTCTTGAGAAAAGTCTTAGTATTTATATAAATAACTCTAATATAAACGAGTGTAAAATATACACAAGGTAGGTATATATCTATGTCGTGTAAGCAAGTAGTGTAACCTAGTAAAGTAACCAAGTAATGTAAGCAAATAAGAAAATAGTGTGTATGCACATGAAAAAGTTTGATGTGATGCAATGTTTGTGAAAACGGTTAAAGTCTAGGTAAAATATGCAACCTAGTTCTCTATAACCTTGGCTCTGAATACCAATCTGTAACACCCCCAAAATGGGTCGCAACGGAAATATTTATCTATAGTTTCAGGAAAGTCAAGGGGTGTGGTTTTGGATGATTGTAAGACTGGATAACTATCACTTAAAGGAGTTACATTGTAGTACTCAATGTCACACGCAGATGTCGATGTGGATAATTTCAAGCAGGTGTTGTACTTCTTATACTTTGATGTTGGGTATAAGGTACTTAGAGATTTTCTTTTGCCATCGTTCTTCAATCAACAATAAGTGCAAGATTAGTACAGATTTTGGGGGATTTTTCTTCAGTTTTCAAGTTTGGTAATCGGGTTTACTTCACCAAAGTGATCACGATATTGCCTACAATAATACGAGGTTGGTAAGTTAGCAGAGAGTTAAAGGTTGAGATATAATCAGCACTTCTCTACGGGGTATTTTTCGTGCTATTCAGATAAGTAACTTCACGTCTAGCAAAATCTTCAATGATCTTCGATGGACATTCATTCAACTAGACTTAGGATTATACCAGTGTTCTTGATTCTTGCTTCAATTCCTTTTCGGTCGTGTGGAAGTCAAGAGGGTAATGATTTCTTTTGTATATCAAGATTTGTGTTTTACTATGACAAGAATTCTCGAGTATATGGACCGTACACGAAAATTTGCTTCGAGAGTTCGCACCATCATGGGGGAATAATGTGTACATTCGGACTTAATTGACTTTGATGTTACCATAGCAAATTTCCAGGGGGAAAGTTGTGTATACTACTTTACTTACAAATGGTTTGTGAAGTAATTCTGCAAAGTGAGGTAAGAACAGTTCGCTGATTTCTTAGCATGTACCTCGAACGAAATGCACAAGCCCTAGAAAAGAAGCAGTGGTCGTTGGGTGTGGTTTGACTTCTACAAAAATTCCGCTGTGCACTTTGTTGACAAGTAGAAGATTATTCAAGCTTACATTAATGTTTTCAAAATTTGCTCAAGATAGGGATGTTGTATGGGGGAAGTGATTCAGACTTCGACTAAAATGGAGTCTATGAGAAAGATTTTCAAGATATGCTGCATGGATTGGGCGGGAAGTGAATCCAAACTCATGCATACTATAGTGGTTCCTGTACAAGTAAGACACCTGTAGATCAAAGTTGGAGTTCAAGTATTCAAGACAGGAGAACCAGAAGGACATCTTCAGCTTTGGAAGTGCTTTGGAAGACTTTATTTGTGTTGTATTTGTACCTGATAGGAACATTGTAAGTAATTTCATATGTCCACATATTGGGGGAAATGTTTACCCAAATTTTACAAAATTATAAGTGTGCCGGTAATGTTGTAAACTTTAGAACTTGGCTTGGTATATCTATTCGAGACCACAATAATAAGTACTATTTTAAATAGATGGAGTGACTTGTCTAAACTGGTAAATTTCTAGGATTACACCTAAAAAGCCTATACATGTTGTGATATTAACTAACTAGACTGGTTAGTTAACCCCCGTATAAACCCTTTTGTTTACTCTCACTTTTAGAGTAAGATTCCCCTAGAAAAACCTGCTGGGCCATTCCATTCTTTTCTTACACCAAAAATTTGTTTCGTTACACCTTATCCCACCCTATTAGATTAAGTCCTTAATCGGGTGCTAGTTGCTTTTGTGTAGTATTTTCTATGTCAGAATGCAAAATTTTCTATCTACGGTTAGGTCGAAAAAATTGCACAATGCAATTGGGTACGTGTGTGAAATTTTTTATCTACGGTTAGGTCGGGAAATTGCACAATGCAATGGGAATATAAAAGTACTATATATTTTAAATTTTAATTTTTCAGTGTGTTTTACTACTTTCACAATTATATTTTTATATATCCGAAGAATAGAGGATTATGGATAAATTACCCGGATTTATTGAGATCGTGAGATGGTAAAATTACACAGCAATTCGTAGTTTATATATTGAAAAAAAATCAAAAAAAGTGAAAAGTACAAAAAAATGATTATGTAGAGTATTGTTGTATGTTGGTCGAAATCAACCAAACATGTATTTCTTGTATAAAAGTGGTCGATATCACCACTAATGTTGTAAAGTATATATATTATGGATGATTGGGAGTTGACCGTTACGGGAAAGCAAACTAAGGTTGTTTTTGTTGATCTATGATCAAGACGTTTATGTCTATAATTATGTGTCTTTTTCCTGGGTACGGTCGGGAAAGTACAAGCAACATTGTACCTTATTTGTTTGGACTTAATCTATTTGTTTTGTTCTTTTTATTTAACAACAATTATTTTCCCTTTTCCTAATCCGTATCCTTTGGGCTTACTCGAATGAGAATGCGAGCAATCACATATGTCTATTACGTCGTTATGGGCATGTATGTGTGATTTTGTCCTCCCTATTGGTTTATTACTATTGGTAAAGGATTAGAAGATCCCTACCCTATATCACTCTTCGTCCTAACCCTTGGTTTTACTCGAGTGAGGGGGAATTAATGCAATCATGTATGTCTATTCCGTCGTTACGAATGTGTATATGTGGTTTGTCGCCCTTGCTGGTTTACGACTTTTGGTAAAGACTACTAGGCATATTCTTTAGCTTATTTGAGTTAAGGAATGAATGCAACCATGTTTGTCTATTCCATCATTATGGATGTGTATGTGTGGTTTTGTCGCTTTTTCTAGAATATTGGTATCAATAGAGATTAAAAAGAGTGATCAAACCCTTGAACCTTTTAAAACCCAATTTACCTTTGTGACTTGTCACTCCTTAGCTTTAGTGGTGGAGATGTGTATCCTTGCCAAGCTTAAGATAAAATACTCGTCACGACTGAGTAATTAAGCGAATTAGTTGCATGTTACCACATAGATTGGTTGAGTGATTTGAGTGATTTCATCTTCCTATTTCGTGAGGTGTTTGGTTGTGTACTAGTAATTGAACGAATAATTGCTTAAAGGAAAAATCCTTAACTATGGTTAAGATACATTTTCATAAATTTTCTAAAAGTCTACTTGAGGACAAGAAGGATTCAAGTAGGGGATATTTGATGACATCAAAAAACGTCACTTTTATAGCATCATTTATCCCATGTTTCTTACCCATTTTGTATAATTATTGCATGAATTTATACTTAATTGCTTAAAGTTGCTTATTTGCAGTAATTGGTGAAGTTATGCTAAAAGGCACGCATTTTGGAGCTTAAATGAAGAAATCTCAAGATATTGTTCTGACAACCTATACGTCGTATCCGTCAAGGAAGATACGGCGTATTTGTGCCTGCACTTCACAAGAAACCACGAAGAATTAAAGAGCAATACGCCATATCCAGAAGACTTTATACGTCATATTGAAGATTATTTAAAGATTCTAGAAGATATTGAACATGGTCCCTACTCCAAGAAACCCCCAATACGCCGTATTGACCTCAACCAATACAGCGTATGGACGAATTTCCAGAGACTATAAATACAAATCCCTAAACACAAGTTTAAGGTGTGCTTGAACATATTCTCGATTCCCTAACCACAAAAGTCAGTTTTCAGAAGACAAGAAGAGCAAAGAAGGTCTCGCAACGCACTAATTCTATAGGAAACACCTTGTAATCATTTATACTCTAATAATCGTTCGATTTTGGTATCATTCATTTAACTCAGTTAGTTTACCTTGATTGATTTGATTATTATTCTTGTACTCATTACAATGGTTATTGGCTAATACCTTTAGGTATTAGCCATGTTTATGAAGATTTAATGTTTGATTTGTTTATCTTGATTGTTTAATTTATCGTTGATTGTTGATTGTGTTTATCAATTTATACTCGTTTACGTGCTTAAGTACATTCAACTGGATTGATAATGTACCCTCCGCTCCGCTTACGAGCGTTACCGTCACTCTGGTGCGTAGCTTACCATTTGTATAAGGATGATGGTGTACTCTCCTAAAGGATGAAGCTTACGCCTTTGTCCTACATTATGTTGGTGTAAAGTTATTTAAGGGAACTGCCAACCTTCACCCAAAACACTCACAGAGTCTAACCTCTGTCGAGTTTTGAGGACCCTTCTCCTGAGTTTGGAGGCCCCTTCTCCCAATTTCGAAGGCCCCTTCGAATGCCCTTTCTCCTCGGAGCCTGAACCTTCTACAAGGTTCGAAGCCTAATGGTCACACCTGAACAGTCCCATTCTACGTGACCTCATTTATCTAAACGGGTAGTTATTGATCGAAGCTGTCAAACATGTGGATTATGTGGCGTAGTTATGTGGGGGGGGATAAGGAAAGCTGTCAAATAGCCATTAACATCTTAAGACCCTGGCAATAGGCATAATCTCTATTATAACAGGCCACACCACTAGATTCTTCTTGTTCGCAATTGACGCATTCTGGTACTATAGCGCTTTTATACACTAGATCAAATTTAGACTGTAAAATAGAGAGAAAGGTCCAATAACACAAAATGTTATGCTGAACCTAACTAACTATATGAGATATTCATCTTCATCTACCATAATACTTTCGGTATGGAGATATTTGACATGGGTAATTCCAACAAGTTACGTCACACAAGGTAAGAGAATAAGCTCATCTTATACCTGGTAGGCATATTATTACGACATCCTAGGTAGTCGTTAAATATTGTACAATTAGTACTGGAGTACAATAATGAGTTACTACTTGGTACACTAGATCTAATAGATTAAAGTCGGTATTACAATATTGTAATAACTATAGGATATGCGCAAATTAAATGAGTATGAATAGGTGTAAGTGAGAAGCATATCAAATTTTATAGCAGACAGTATAATAATAACATGGCGTTTATAGTATTAGGAAGCTATTTAGGGTTCCAATATCAAGAGTATAACAAGGAGGGGCTAAAGGCGATTAGTGAAAATGTACACCTTTATGAAAACATCATTTCTACATAGACTTAGTAAAATAAAACATGATCATTAGAAAAGAATCTTGTTCTTTATTAATACACATGAGTTCTCTTAGCCACTTGACTGTTTAATTCACGCATAGACACTAAAAAACTCTAACGTGTATCAAAATTAGTTCAAGATCCTCCATACATAGTAGACAATGAGTGTTTTAGTAACACAGGTCATACTACCACCACTAGTAAAGCAAAGGCTAAAAGATCTAACAATTGGGATCTACAATTGTATCAAAAGCACTTTTGCGATGAGCCATCTGAACAAAGAAGAATACTATAAGATTAGATCCATAAAATATCCCATCAACAAATCCATTTAATGACTCATCTGATGAACAAACACACCGCAGATGATGAGAATTTACTCAAATCAACGCTTCAATACCACTGTAACCACACACACAGACCAAATCCCTATCTCAAAAAGGGTGGAGCATATGACGATCATAGTGGCAATGAAAATGCAAACTACATCACAAACACAGACTACTATCCTTGGCTGGAAATATCTTGTTCACGTGAATTGGCAACTGAAAGTAAGTCTAGTAATAAATACTACAAAAGATTCATAATAGAAACATGCAAGATCTGCTGCCATCAAGATGAAAGATAAACTGTATCAGTCTGAAGAACACTCTAGCAGTTCAGCATAAGGCAGAACATCGAAGCAAGGAACTACCTGGCTTACAACTCTGTCCGATGACGCGCACAAATGGTAAGAATTCTAACCTCGTGGATGATTCCACAAGAAGATATTAGGCATAGACAAAGCACAGACTAGTTTGTTCGAAAGTAAAGAATCAAAGAAAATGCAGACAGTCTATTGCTCTGAACACAAGAGTATGAGAATTCAAGAGCACGGAAGCAGAAGAGTCTCAACACATAGGAGATATGATATAATTATCCAGAAAAGATCTTGAGATCACACACAAATACTCAGTACACAAAAAATCCGAATAGAAAGATTAAATCTAGAAATTTCATCAGTGCCTTGCCTCTTCTTGGTCTCAGTCACTCTTGGTTTTCTATAAAACAAAGAAGGATTGAGAGTATCTCGATGCTTGATGATTGATATAGAAAAGCTCAAGTATTTCTTAGAGTTTGACTGACAAAAAGGATATGCTCTCTAACTTCTTTACCAGTCAATGAGTGCTATGCAAGCAATTGACTAGTACTTAAAATGGCCCAAGGTACTACGAATCACACAAATAGATAACCAGCAGACTAAACACTCTCCAGCTGAACATCTACTGTCTCTAGTTACTTTGAAATAGGAAGAAGTTTATTTTCTCGCTATCGTTATAGTCTCCATAAGGAACAGGTTAAGTGATGTTATGACATTCCTATCCTTGCTGAAAAGCGAACCGAAAACAACACATTAGGCATATGACAAGATCTTAAACAGATTGAGAATTCTGAACTTGGGCAGTAATATGATACCTTGAACAATGAGCAGAGATGGCCTGCTAGGTCTATTAGAGTACAAAAGTTAGAGAAAAAGGTTAGAAAAGAACATATTAGTTCGAATGGAACAGGAAGCAGCTAGGTTTGAAACAAGCAAGTGGTTGCAGTGTTACAAATGTTCAAAAAAGGGTCACTTTTCTAGGGAGTGCTGAGCAAAAGCAGTCAAGACATGCCAAAGTACTCAGCATGACAAGACATTCAGCAATGGCAGGAAAAAGACAGACGAATTCTCAAGCTTTGATTTCAATTATACTTTTATCAATTGGTACAAGTATCCATAGAGGATGCTCATGCTGATGATGGTGCTTTGAAGATTTATGGATGATAAGCTGTATGGAAATGATTCCAATTCAGAAAGAAAAGCAATCTTCAGAATATGCCGTGATGGGTTCACTACAAGAACAGAAGAGGTACAATCTTGTTCTTAGTGAATGTGAGCACAAATATAATGAGCTTAAAACTGTATAGTGAACAAAGAGAAGAAATTAGTAACTCTAGTGTAGAATTAAATGCATATAAAAGTGGTGTTAAAACTCTAGAAGCTCAAATAAGGTGTCACCAAAAGAATCAGCTTGCTTATAAAGAGAAGATTAGGATTTTAAAATTTTATTTAGAAGACAAGTCTAATTTGCTAGCATATCATAGAAAAAACCCCCTTGTTGCTAAATGCAGCACAAGAAAAACAAGCTTTACCGCGTGAAATTGGATAATGGAATTGCTAACACTAGCTAACAGGTTACAGTCTTTTCTTAAAAAATCTGATAAACTGGATAAATAGCGTCAATAGATGTCAAAGACTAAGGTAGGTCTAGGTATGTTTCAATGGGTATTATGTAATGAATTATATATTGACAATGAACCAAGCATTTTTGACTCTAGACCTGAGGATTGGCTTGGAAAAACCTCTGTAGTATTGGGTGTTACCAAAGAGGGTGATATGCATGGAGTTCCCCTCCTATGACCAGTAACTAGCATGCCAACTCTGTACATGTTGAGATTGGATGATCATAGTTATTGCATAATGGACAAAAACAAACAACATCAGTGAAACTTTTTCTGAAAAATGTGAAACATGTGAGTTCACTAATGGGGATGAGTCTAATGAATCGGAAAACACAACTTTGATTGCAATGTGAACCTAATTTCAGTGTTTCACCCTTGAATCTGCATCTGAGACTGTTGTTGAGTTCGAACGCCAATTTTTGTTAATGTCTAAAGTCTTGGACTGATGCCCCCATTGATAAAGAAGTAGATAGTGATAATGAATATTTGTTACTCATGGTAAAGCAAATGAGAAACCTAGTCATGGCAGAAAATATCTGCTAAGGTTTTATCAACTCTATCCGGGAAGGGATATGGGTAGACAAACCATTGATTCAAAAAGACATATGGGCACACAGGTGGGTAACGGATATCTTTTCCAAAGCATAGCTTGCTTTGTGTGTGGAAGTTTGTCCCATTCTTATAAAAGACTAGTGACTTCCATGAAAAGAGAAGCCCAAGAACAAGCATATGACCAAACAAATGAAAAGACGAACAGGGATGGGTAGACTTAATACGGAATAGGGATAAAATACTATTTGGGAAATACTGAGGGGGGGGGGGTTGGATTACGAATGTGGTATCCATCATTAAAATTGTTCCTTGTCGCAGTATACTCAGATCTATGGTAATAAAGGGTTCGGAGAAACCGTTATTCTCACATCAGACCTCATGATAACTTGTCTACACCTAGATATCATAATATAACTATGAGTAGAGCAAAAAATTTGTACTAACACCAGTTAACATCTACTGGCTAGAGCAAAATTATGGACCTACTCCAGATTCTCCATGGTAAAAGGAGGAATGCAGTTCCTGCAATTTAGTTAGAAAACAATTGACATCCAATAATTTTACCTCAATCCTAGTATACTTTGGTATGAAACAATGACTAACAGAAAATATAGTTGTAACGACCTTTTCGCATATTTATAACAACATGTTTCACAACAAGCAGAAGCCTATACTATAGAATCTGCTGAACAGTTGCTGCCTTCAGCACTAGTAAAAGAGATCCTTTACATAGACTTCTATTCACTCACATACAACACATTCTTTTTCGATACTTTGGATGGAGAGATAAGAATGAACTCAGTTGTTTAACACGCTTAGCAGGAATTTTTTCTTAGGTCATCTCGAAAGGTATGTTGGAAAAGATACCAGAACAATGTAGAATTCCAATAATAACAATAGGCTTCAATCAAAAGATCCACTAGGCAGACCCAAGCTAGTAATGGCTTGGGTCCCTGTGAGAAACTAACCTTTCTCATTTTGTCTCATGCAGGGCAACCCACACAAGTTGACTGAGGATTTAGGAATTGTTGATAGTGGTTGTTCTAGAAGCATGACTGGAAACAAGCACAGGTTGGAGAACTTTCAAGAATTCAAAGGTGGAAATGTGACCTTTGGTGGAGGAGAAGGAAAGATTACTGGTAAAGGTACTATTAGAATTTCAAAGTCTTTTCAAACTCCCAGCACTAACGCAGTTACTCCTGGTAGTACACCACTTACTCCTGGCACACCAGTGACTCCTGATAGTGCACCATTTGCTACTAGTACTTCTCCTGACATACTCTCTGCTGGTGCTTCCTCTTTGAGATATCCACATCCTTCCACCTTTGCTAATGAGTTTGCTACTGGAATTCCTATTTTAAAGGACATTTATGACAATCCAGGTTCAGGAATGTTTACTTCTTCCTCATATGATGATCAGGAACCAAGGGCTGATCTCACAAACATGTCTTCTACTGAGAATGTCAATCCTACATCCTCAAAAAGAGTTAAATCAGCTCATCCTTCATCCTTGATTATAGGGGATATTGCTTCGCCAGTTCAGACTAGAAGCAGGGTAAACAAGTCTTCTAATGGTGAAAGTGCTCTTGTTTGCTACATTAAAGATTAGAGGAGAAACAATCATACACACTTTCATCATTGTCTTTTTGCCTGCTTTCTCTCCTAAACTGAACCAAGAAGTGTTGCCCAAGCTCTTGAAGACCCTAGTTAGGTAGAAGCTATGCAAGAAGAAATACAGCAATTCCAGTTCCAAAATGTATGGATTCTTGTAGACTTACCTCCAAGAAAAAGGGCAATTGAAACTAAGTGGATTCTCAAAAACAAGAAGGATGTAAGAGGGATTGTAATCAGGAATAAGGCGAGATTAGTAGCCCAGGGTTATAGACAGGAAGAGGGCATTGACTATGATGAGGTGTTTGCTCCAGTTGTAAGAATTAAAGCCATA
>BQNB010002351.1:1721-47517 GCA_026074375.1 Tanacetum coccineum
AAGGTATCATCTTGAGTGAATGAAGGTAAAGCAGATGGATTAGGATAAGTAAATGGTGACTGAGTAGGTATAGACGGCATGGGTTCTGACATTGTTCACGGTTATAGAAACAAGGTTTTGTTGTGGTAACAAGTAATTCTTCTTTATCAGAGGCTCTCTCCAGGCTCTGATACCACTTGTTAGGATCTGAAACTAGATAGATCTTCTAGCCTTCGAGATTGTATAGTACTTATGTAATCACAAGTATATACGTGAGAGACTCTATCAATCGTTTATGCGGAAACTAAACAATGTAATATAAAGAAGAATAAATATAAACAATGATCCTCTATGGATCTCTCTATTGATAATAAATTGTTTTGTGATATGTAAATCGGTACAAAACCCTAATGCTAAAGGTTTCTTTTATAGAGAAGAAACCCTAAATTGCTAAACAAGATTCCTAAAATTGCGTAAGAGATATACATCAATCTCTACCTCAAAACGCGTAATATCAATCTCTTCCTAATATATCTCATTCCTATATTAATGAGATATTAATTACATTAATCACGTCTATAAATAAGATCAGCTGATTCTATCTCTGTCAGCATAAACGAGAACATGACCAGCAGATTCTATCTCTGTCAGCAGAAACGAGGACATGACCAGCAGAAACATAATCAGCAGGAATGACTTAATGCCATCAGCAGAAATGAATATTTCTAACAGCAGAAACAACACTTAGTCGTTTTTCAATTACTCCCAACAATAAGTTTCCATCAAATTCTAATCTTTTCCTAATATAATTCATGCATATCTAAGAAGCAGTAATAACAAAACAGTACTAACTTATATCTAATAATCTTAACTCAGAGCAACATTAATATACTAACATTTGCAACTAACACTAGCAGTACTAACATTTGTACTAGCTGCACTAATGACTTGGTATATTTTCTTCAGTCTTCAACCAGCAGTCTTAACCATAACCAACAGCAGTATCATCAGCATTACTAAGAATCCTTTTAATCCCAACACATTTCTTAATTTATATTGCAGGTGTCTCCGGTGGAAATTCATCCAATAAATAGCAGTGCTGATGAGGAGGGCGGAACAACTGTTCTTGGATGTGATCAGAATGATGCGAGCATTCGGAAGGAAATGCAAAAAAGGGTAAGTAATTAATAAAACACCCCTTGTGATTTTTGAATTCTACATACATGTCTTATATATTTATCGTGTTTTATATGCATACAGGAAACTGTTAAATCTGTAGGAGCTAAGAGAACGACTAGATCAATCCAAAAGGATTCTTCAAGTCAAGATTCACAATCCAAAGAAAATGTGTCAGTACTACCACAAGTATGTATTTCAACATGTTCATATATTCTTTTGTTTAATTAATTTCTGATACATACATGCAACAAATCATTTTTTTAGGCAATAAAGTGCAGACTGTGGCACTTAAAGAAAACAACTATTATTGCTGAGGGTACCGTATACAAGAGTGATGGGAAAATAATGCTTCATAACAAAGCACTCCTAAAGGATTGCTACAAAGTGTCAATTGATAAATCTCTAGTGGATGCAACATTTATACCGGATGTAGGAAGTAACGGTTGCACAACAGTTTTGGATGTAGTAGGTGGTTTTGTTGCATGGCCAAAGAATCAAGTTGTTTTTTATCCAAAGGTACATACATGTGTTTTATGAACCTACATATATATAATTCTTCATATTTAATTCAGTGTTTGATACACGCGGCTTTTGTTTCCTGCAGGCAACACCACCAAGTACCATACAAATGATCACTGTTGAGAACAAAACTGCACCTAAAGTACCAACGAAGCGCAAAAACTTCTACGTCTCTAGTGATGCCATGCAAAAGGAAGCTAATAAGAAGAGGAGTCAGAAGGCCTTAGTTTATTGAGAAGTTTAGTATATACGACATTACAATTTTATATTGGTTCAGTTATATACATTCCAGTTTTATTGTATTTGAATTTATTTTGATATATATATTTGATTTTGTTTTGATATATATTGATTTCTTAAATGTGACTAAAAGATGCATATGGTCACACTTGTTAACACTTTTTGGTCATTGTTTGCTTAATTCTTTGTGTGACTAAATATTACAAAAGGCCACACAAACATAAAATTCATGTGGCCATTGGATGATTAATAGTCACACAAAATACACATTTCTTCACTTTAAACACCATATGGTCACACTTATTAACACTTTTGGTCACTTTATGCTTAATTGTATGTGACTAACTACACCCAAAAAACATGCTTTGTGTGACTAAATATTACAAAAGGCCACACAAACATAAAATTCATGTGGCCATTGGATGATCAATAGTCACACAAAATACACATTTATTCACTTTAAACAGCATATGGTCACACTTATTAACACTTTTGGTCACTTTATGCTTAATTGTATGTGACTAAATACCCAAAACAAACATGCTTTGTGTGACTAAATGTTACAAAAGGCCACACAAACATAAAATTTATGTGGCCATTGGATGATCAATAGTCACACAAAATACACATTTCTTCAATTTAAACACCATATGGTCACACTTATTAACACTTTTGGCCACTTTATGCTTAATTGTATGTGACTAAACACCCAAAAGAAACATGACTTGTGTGACTAAATATTACAAATGGCCACACAAACATAATATTCATGTGGCCATTGGATGATCAATAGTCACACAAAATACACATTTCTTCACTTTAAACACCATATGGTCACACTTATTAACACTTTTGGCTACTTTATGCTTAATTATATGTGACTAAATACCCAAAACAAACATGCTTTGTGTGACTAAATATTACAAAAGGCCACACAAACATAAAATTCATGTGGCCATTGGATGATCAATAGTCACACAAAATACACATTTCTTCACTTTAAACACCATATGGTCACACTTATTAACACTTTTGGCTACTTTATGCTTAATTATGTGTGCTAAATACCCAAAACAAACATGCTTTATGTGACTAAATATTACAAAAGGCCACACTAACATAAAATTCATGTGGCCATTGGATGATCAATAGTCACACAAAATACACATTTCTTCAATTTAAACACCATATGGTCACACTTATTAACACTTTTGGCCACTTTATGCTTAATTGTATGTGACTAAACACCCAAAAGAAACATGCTTTGTGAGACTAAATATTACAAATGGCCACACAAACATAAAATTCATGTGGCCATTGGATGATCAATAGTCACACAAAATACACATTTCTTCACTTTAAACACCCCTGAGCACACTCATTAACACTTTTGGCTACTTATGCTTATAATATGTGACTAAATTCCCAAAACAAATCATGCTATATGTGACTAACCAAAATTACAAAAGGTCACACAAACATAAAATTCATGTGGCCATTGGATGATCAATAGTCACACAAAATACACATTTATTCACCTTAAACAGCATATGGTCACACTTATTAACACTTTTGGTCACTTTATGCTTAATTGTATGTGACTAACTACACCCAAAAAACATGCTTTGTGTGACTAAATATTACAAAAGGCCACACAAACATAAAATTCATGTGGCCATTGGATGATCAATAGTCACACAAAATACACATTTCTTCACTTTAAACACCATATGGTCACACATATTAACACGTTTGGCCACTCTATGTTTAATTGTATGTGACCAAATATAAAAAACATGCTTTGTTGGTTGTACATTATTTACGGTCACTAAATTGTACCTATTTAGTCACACAAAAACGTGGATACAGACACTAAAGCTTCCTTATGTGTGACTAACTCGAATGCGTGACCGTAGGTGACCTACGGCCACGCGACCTTTTGTCACACACAAAACTTTTCGTGTGTGTGACTATATGTATATAGTCACACATTTTTGGTGTGACCAATACCACTTTTTGTACTAGTGTTATCAAAAGTTTTTTGAATTCAACCCAGATAATCTTGTAAGCTTCTTCTATCCCAATAGGTTGGGCAAAAGAATTCCACCAAGATAGAGCTTCTTTGGTTAAAGTACCAGTAGCAAACTTCACCTTGCAGTCTTCGGTATAGTTGCTACAGGAAAACACTGATTCAGTTCTTTCAAACCAGCGGATGAGACCAATAGCGCTTTCCGTACCTTTGAAGTTGATAGGTTGGCAGCTCATGAACTCTTTGTAGCTACATTGTATTACCACATGAGCTTCTCTTGGTCTGGTGGTATTATCAGTATTTGCCATATTAGCGGCTTGTGCTTCTAGAGCTGCGGTAACATTGTCAGCAACTAGTTTCCTGATGGCAGCCTGAGTCATGGCTGGTGCTTTAGATGTTGACATCCTTTTGGGAGGCATTCTATCAACATAAGATAACACGTAATAAGAATGATATCACAAGTCTTAAAATGATTAAAGTTCAAAAATAAACATTGTCACAATAGTGATATCGAAATCATAGATAATTCATATCAAATAAGTATCTATGATTTATTTAGAAATCATGGTATGATTCATAACGATGGAGACGGAGATGATGATATAAGAGAAGTTGTTTTAGGATGGATATATCGGTATTATGAAACAACAAGGTATAACGGGATTGCCATTGTATTATATCATGAACAACTTGCCTTTGTACTGTACATAGTCAAAATTTGACAAGTGTTGTTATTTATACCACACATCCCGTGGCTAGGTTAAAAGCTATAACTAGTATCTAATCTAGTAGTTCGATGGTCCTTTCTGGCTGTTCTTGAGTTCATAGATTGCATTCAGAAGACTTTCCTTGTCTGCTTGGTGACGGACTTGGATTTCTTCGATGATTTGTTCTAGATTAGCAATCCTGAAGCGAGCCAGAGCAATCTTGTTGTTATTTCCCATTTGCTTTCTTTGAAGTTTAGCAATTCGAGCATGAGCCTTTTGGAGTTCAGCTTCCAGATTGTCGAAATCTTGTTGTATAATCACCCGACCTTTTCCGAGACCTTCTATTTTGTCTTCTATATGCTCAATGCGGTCGAGAGAGAGTTCATCCAGGTGATTCAGGATTTCCTCAATTTTGCTCCTCGTAAAGTTCCAGACTTGTCTTATAAGAGCTTTCTCCCATCTTAAATTCTTGAGGTAGGACAAAAGTAGAGGAGAATGATTGGTTATGGCCTTGTTTCTTAGGTGACAATAATTCCTCCAGAAGAAAGAATTCTTGAGGATTAAACATTAGAAAAAGGATTCGTTAGCTAGAAAATCAAAATGGGTCGTTTTGGTTCGAATTCTTAGTCCAACGGGTTTAAGCTTTTAAGACTTGATAAAAAGTTTATAGAAATGACTAATAAGCTTATAAGAATAGCTTATTACAACAGCTTATGAGATTAACTTATAGAATTCAAGAAAACGATTATTTAGGGTTTCAAAAGGTTCGTTTAATTTTAGAAATTTAAACACGCATGGTTTTTTAGCTCAAAGCTTTTAACAAGAGTTTTACACATGTTCATAAGATACTTATTAAAGATCTAAAACGGAAATGAAGCTTATTGAACAAGTATTTGAGCTTACGTGAGCTAAAAGTGGGTCGAATGGGGTGTTCTTGGTTCGTACGCCTGGTAACAACCTCAAGGCTCCTTTCTCTTGATTTCTTGGCTTTGTTTCTGATCTTGGGTTTACTCTTGATCCTTCTTGGTCTGAGTTAAGACTCCATTGTTGTATTTGATGAGTTTTGAGGTGTAGTTTGAAAGGGTTACTTGTTTCAGATTATATAGTGCTCAAAACCTTTGGCGCCTAAGTTTTATTGGTGTCTAAGGGTCAAGGGCTATAGAGTGGTGATTAAGGGAGGTCTAGTGATGAGTAAGGTGGGCTAGGAAACTAGATATGAAAGGTGGATTGGTGTAGAGGGTGTTCGGCTAGAAAGGGGTGACAAGGTGGTGATGAGACAAACTTGGTGCTCAAGGGTGATGATAGAGGTGCTTGTAAGCTGCTTGGTGACATAAGGGTGAGGTCATGGAGGTGCTTGAGTAGTAGCTTGGGATTAAAATGGGTAAAAATGAAGAAAAAGGGTGGCGGGTTTCATTTATTTTTGGGTTAGGGTTTAGGGTTTTAAAATGTGGATTAGGGTTAGGATTAGGGATAAATTAGGGTTTAGGATTAAGTTTAGTGTTAGGATTAGGGTTAGGATTAAGGATTAGGGTTTAGTTTTAGTTTTAGTTTTAGGTTTTAGTTTTAGGTTTAAAGCGAAATTAGGGATTTAGGGTTTCATTTAGGGTTTAGGGTTTTAAATTAGGTTTTAGAATGATTTAGAGATTAGCTTTAGGGCTTAGAAGTTATGAATTAAGTGCTTGTACCTTGTTTTAAAGTGGTAGTAAGAAACTAAAGTAAATTTGGAGGTAAAATGACCTAGTTTAACTTTCTTGCATTATTAACTTGTACATTGAGCTTTAGAAAGTTGTAACTTGATTTAGGAGGGAAAAGATATTCAAATATTGTGTATTGATACTTGTACACATACTTTAAAGGCTTGTACATTCATTTTATATGTATATATTACATATAATTAGGGTTTTGATGTAAACGTTAACGTTTAATGCTTGTTTTGATGTAACATTTTGAAAAGTATGTTAAATAGATAATGTACTTGGTAAAAATGATATTAAGATATAGACTTGACATATTAGGATGTTTACATGATGTAAACATAGATAGAGATGTCATTGATAGAGGTTGCGTGAGCTCGTTTACTTTAGAGATGCAAGTTACGTTGCATAATGAGATAAAGCAAAAATTTTCCTGTATAAAGGTGGTATATTACAGTGCGTCTAATTTAGTAGATGGATATTACAGTGCATCTAATTTAATAGATGGATATTTACATTAATAAAAATTGCGGGTTGTTATACTAATATGTGTGAAGTATTGAGGGGCTGAGAACCCTTAAAAAAGCTCAGAATTTTAAGATGGAAGTTTGAGATTTTATCAAGTTCTTCGAAGAATACATCTCGAGGTGCAATGACAGGTAACTTTGGGTGTGCTATTATGGGGGGGGTTAGTGGTTTTAATGGGTGGTTGGGGCTGCTGTGAAATAGCAGCAGTAAATGGGTAAACTGTGTAGGTTTTAACCAATATTTTCATGTTGTATTATTTAGGAGGTGTTTGGGAGTGCTTTTCTATTCCTGTTTCGGCTTAAAATGCGTTCTTTTTAAAATAGTGTTTGGATTTGCTAATTTTGTACAAGATACCAACCGTTGTCACTCATGTTAATTGATCATGATAATTGTATAGGCAAGAAAGAGTAAAGATGTTGTCTAATTCACGCGTTACTTTTGAGCTTTATAGAAATTGGAGCTTATAACTACTTAACTCAAACTAACTTTCCTATCAAATTTCTTTCAGCTGAACTCACTTTCTTTCAGCTTATTTGGTATATGAACTTATTGTCGGTTAGTGGTTGTGCAGAGAACGCCGTTGTGAAACAGCAGAACGCTGCATTAGACCTATAATGGGATGATTCATTAGCACGGGGCGTACAATGGATCAACAGGAAAAGGAATTGGGACAACGTGAATTGGAAAGGGCTTCATCTTTCACCAGGCATACTCTACATTAGAAACGGGAAGGTTACAATAGTGGGAATTTCAACAACGAAGTAAACTGAGTTATATGGTATCTATACACAGAACTCAGCAAACATGCCTCTACTGCATTCTCCCCTATTTGTCCCTCTTGCTTCTAATCTCAGTAAATGTATGCTTTTTAGTGTGTTCTAGGTCACTTCATTATTTAGAGGTTACTTCATTATTTAGATGTCACTGCTCTTATGTTTTAACATCTTTTTGTTTCAGACATTGTGAAACTTTTCTAGACTAACAAAAAAGCAAAGACATTGAAAGATGAGATGCACATTTGTTGTCTAAGTTAAGTTTTATTTCATGACTTTTATATGAACTTTTATTTACATGAACTAAATGGCGTTGATTAGTTTCTTTGTTTCCCCATTGATAGATTGCAACTGCCAATTATTTATGTCATTAGTAGAAACAACAACAATAAGTTTAAACAAACAACCCCTTTGATAAATTTGTATAGCTGAAATCATGTAAACTAAAAAAAAGCTTAAACAAACAACCCCTTAGATTAATTTGTATAGGTAAGTTTATTCATGGACACACTTAAAGCCAAAGAGCCTCAAATGGTCAAGTTACGGCTACAACATATGTTGTTTTTGGAAACCTGAAACAAAGATGGGAACTATTTCGAGTCACATGTGATCACGCTTAGGAGTTTGTTGAGTCGTTGAAACTTTGAATTGGGCCAGAGTGCTTAATGAATGAAACCACATGATCCGTTGCTGAAAACCAGGGCAACCAGTGACATGACAACGTTGGTTTTTGATAAGCAACTTTTGGAATGAAAGTTAGTAAGTTATTTCAAAATCAATGTATGTATAACTTTTATTTTCTGATGAAGTGTTTTTAAACTTTTAATTTTGTTTTAGTTGTAGATAGGTAGAGAGTTATGATATGTCGTGCACTGTGGAATCGACGTCATTAAAACCAAAGTTTGTTAACAAGTTTATTGCTGGAGGAGAGGACATCTGAATTCGTCTTTTGATTTCAATATTGGCGAAGAGATTGGTAAGTAAGGTATATTTTACAATTCTGACCCGTAGGCCTAAAATGGGTCTGTTTGGATAGTATGTGATCTAGAAACAATTTCCCAGATATAATTTATTGTGTTATTTTTTAGATCAATAACTACGTAATATGTCTTACATTCTAATTTATGGATTTCAGGTTGCCGTATTGAATAAGAAGCAAGATGCTGAAGCACAAGTGGCACGACATAAACAAAAGACTGACGAGGTGGCAAAAATACTTGAGGAAGATATATTTAAAATCAAAACACAAAAGGTTCGTTTTCTATTTTGAAAAGGCCTTTTAAGCTAATCCTCAATATCGACTGCATAAAGAAACATCATGATCTAATTTTAATATTGATCTTTCTTTGCCGTCATCACGAGACCAGATATAACCGAAATGTTAGCTGTAGTTTTTATCCAATTTAGGTGAAGAATACAAAGGTGCTTCAAGTTACTTAAGACCTGTTATAAACTATTTTATTATGAAGTCGTGTTTTACAAAATACCCGCAAGTATCTTAGTTATGGCTACATATTATGACATTAAAACATAGTTGCATTATAATGTAGAGACAAGCTCATGCAAACTGTTCTAAACTTTTACAATCTACAAATTGCAAGTACATAGCCATAACACTTAAATTGTACAACTCTTACATAACTTTTGTACAATGGATGTGAAGTTGAAACTATAAGAGTTGTAACAAGAGTGTAACAATCAAAATTTTCTCACAGACTGAGCCCGGTGCAACATACGGGTGTCGTCAAGCCTCGTAATAAAATATAAAAGAGTGAGTCATAACTTTATGTAAGTACCCAATCATAGATGAGAAACAAAAATAAAAAAATAAAAAAAATGAGTCAGTGGCAAAAGTAAGGAAGCATGGCTGGATTTGTGTATGCCTACATTCATGGGCTTGATTCCCTTTTTTAAACCCCATCATTGCAACCAAACAATTCTTTTTGACTTTTAGTCCAAACCCATTAGACAAAAGGCTCAAAACAAACGCCTCCTAATTAGTGACGCTACGTGGGTATATATATACCCACTTACATAAGTAGTGATGCGACTCTTGTCGCTTACATAACCAGGTCTCGTGACTACAAGTTATTAACGAGACATTAACGTAACTAGAACAAATGTTACATAAGCTTACATCCAAACATTAATCTATTACATTTATTACATATATAAGATCTTAGATAATTTTTAGAGTGCGATCATCACTTTTGAGGCTAACAATCTACTTTTAAAAAATAATCATAACTTTAAAAGCTAACAAAGTTGAAAATGAATTCATTTTCAATATTAGTTTTACAAATTTCTCAGTTTATTTAACAAGTGACTTAAAGATATTGGTTAAATTGTATTAGTTTATCAAAGAGCTTTGACTCAGTTAGCACCCGTTTTCAAAAAAATAATATGTTTACTAGATAGATTTTATGGATAAAAAGTCAATGGTTTGAGTCTCGGCTCCTGCCTACTCCAGGGCCCACTGAGTCATGAGAGTTGACGGAGCTATTCTTTATTGGGTGGACAATGTTTGATGCCAAAGACACCCGAAATCAGGAACTTTCCGTCAACTCATACCTTTTGTGGAAATTGTATTTAGTTTAACCAGAACTTTACTTTTATATTAAAAAGTATATTTTAAGATATGATTAGTAAAACACTATTAGTTTAATAAACTTAAAATCCCTTTACTCAATCATCACTTGTTAGACAAAAGGGGTTACTTTCAATTAGGGATCGGATCAAATTCGTAATTAACTCTAGCTTGTTTGACCAAGTCGTCTTTTGCTTTGTATTTCCTTTTTTTACATGCTACTTTCAAACATGTAATCACAACATTCTAATTAACTTCTTAAATACTCTCTAAATATATAGTGTCCACTACTCTACTTGAGAGTGACAAAGGTACGTACACTGAACTAGTCAAAACGTTCAAAATAATTTCCACGATCTTCAGTCCCAATCAGCTTTCTAAAAAATCATCTTGACGAAGAAGAACCGGTCAACAAATAATAAACTTTTACGGCATAATTCGATGTGCACGATGTTAGTACAAAATATGTAATGGGTTGGTAAGATGGATCTTGGATAGTTATTGGGCTGGGCCAATGGGTAAGATCTTGTACTAAACCAAGTGAAGAGACGAATTCCTGCACAATCAAAGGTAAACCGTTAGTTTTACCGTGGGGACGGACCCCATGATTAGACTCCGGCGTGAAAGTAAGTATACATATTTGTTAGCGAATGCCAGAGTATGTGTGTGTGAAATATGATTAGAGAATTGTACCTCGTTGGGTGTCAGAGTACCCCTTTTTATAGGTGAGCAAAATACTAGGTTTTCCTAGTATTTCGCTTGGGCTTGTTAATGGGTCGAAATGGGCCCCTTGTCTGGCGAGGGTCCGCGGTAATCGTGATTTGCGAACGTGGAATCCCTTCCGCGGATGTGGAATTCCTTCCGCGGAAGGTCTGCGGAGGCCGTTAATGGCCAGTTACGTCCACTTTGCTACTTCTGGGCCACGCCAACGCGGGACTAGGCTTAGTCCTGACCCATTATGCTTTTTAATTGTTCTATTGGGCTTGGGCCCACGTAAGGCTTATGTAGTCCAGGCCCGAAGGCATGCTCTACGTAATATACGTCATCAAGTCCCCCAGTCTATTATGTCTATTGCGTGTGACTTTGTGGCGTGCAATATGTATTACTAGACTCATGTTCCGGTGCCGTCCTTTGCTCCTTCCGTAGTTGTTAATTTCTCTGCGATGTTTCTTTTTCATTGTTAGGTGAGATGTGGGTGATGTGGCCTCTTTTTGGTCTTTCATATTCTAACTGATTTGACGGTTTAGTCCACTTGTTCAACTGTCATCATTATCTTTTACTTTTGATCCTAACCGTTGACTCGGAGATCATGGCCACGTGTAAACATCTAGAAAAACCTTGAATTTACTATACCGAGAGTATAAATACCTGATTTGGTTTTCACTGTTTTCTTTTTCATCTTCTCAAAATACAATCGTCATTGTTAAAAATTCTTCAAGCTCTCTAACTGTATCCTTTGCGCCCTTATTCGAAGAACTTTAGGCTTTCAAGTTAGGCCCTAATCCTTCCTTACTTTTTATCATGGGCAGTATTACGGATATAAAGTCAGTTCTTACTCAGAAAGCTCTTAAAATTTTTTGCGAAACGTTTCGTATTCCTGATGAGGTTAATCTAGAATTACCTAGCCCTAACCAAATAATTCATGAATGCCTACTGGCAAGATAGGTGTATATACTAGATTCTTCGAGTATGCCAATTTTTGATTACCTCTTTCCACTTTCCTTGTTAACGTGCTTAAACACTATCGCATCCATATATCCCAACTATCTGTTATTGGAGTAGCCAAAGTGTTTCATTTTGAGATCATGTGCCGTGTCCATGGCTTTGAGCCAACGGTGGGGTTGTTTCGCTGCTTTTATGTGAACTCTAAAAATAAAGGTTGGATGTCATTCAGTAAGCGTCAGGGTAATGATGCTGTTTGTTATACCAAACATTTAGATTCTTTAAAAGGCTGGAATGACCATTTCTTTTAGGTCGATGCATTTGCTTGTCCTGCCTCCTTTCCATGGAATACTAGTAAAAGTGTGTCGAAGGACCCTTTTCCAAAGTCTTCCAAATTTAACGCGGAACATTATGCTACCCTTGTTGCATATTCGGCTCTATTCATAAGTATCCGGAACCATTCCTTTGTTTGGTGGGAATGAGTCGCCACTATACCTTGGATGAGAATACTTATCCTAAGTTTCTGCATGATAATGACGAGGGTGGGTGTTTATTATTATACCTTATTTATGTTGTTGCCTTTTGATCATGTTTTTTGACCGTCTATTCTTTTGTGTAGAAATGGATTTGCTCTCTTTTATTCGAACTTCCGATCCTACAAAGGTGAGGATTGGTGAGCGACAACGTGCCAAAGACTAACCCAAACTTTTGGATACCACCATAGGGCGTGTTGTTCCGCTCCGACCGGTTGCCCCTGCTCGTGCTGAAAATGAGCTGGAAGCAAGTGTAGACAAGCTTTTTGATGAGAGTGGTAGCGGTAACCTAGTGGAACAGGGTAATTCTGCAAGTTGTGGGCAGGGTGTTAGTATACATCTTATTAGTGAGGCTGTAGAGACTGTTGTTGAGGATGTGGCTCCTTTGCAACCAATGCGCCAAAAGAAACGGCCAACCGCAGTTGTAGATGCTGGTGAACCCTCACATCCTGCAAAAAGGTTAAGGGGTGATCACGGAACTCCGGGTGGGGCTCCCATAGGTGGTAAATCGATGTTAGTAGTCCAACGGTTACTTGTTGGGGTTGTACAGAATGCTGAAGTCAGGGTGAAGTTGTTCCTACCCTGCCCTTCGTAACATCTTCTGTATCCGCTACACCGGAGCATGAGGGTGAATATCACACTAACTCTGTGGCTGGGACTACCCTCCGGACTGTTGCCCCCCCCCCCCCTCAAAGGTTCGTTATTTCTTCAGACTCTTCTCATCATTCCAGCACTAATGTTGCGGAGGCTGAAGTTGATTCTGTTGTCAGGTCTTCTATTCCGATAATGACAGTGGCTACCACCGTTACCTCCACGGTTGATCCCGCTACAATTGTTAAAGAAAATTTTGTTGAATCCTCTCTTTTTAGTGGTGGTTCCTCTTCAGCTGGTGGAGCTAATCACATCATAGGTGGCTTTTTTGACCTTACTGGCAGCGACTTTATTGTTAGTGGTATCCGTACTGTTATCAGCCCTGATACGGATCTTCAGAAGGTGTACGTGCCCCAATGGAGCGTAACCAGTGGGTCTCGCTTAAATGACGGTCGTGTTTGCCGCGAAAGGGTGGATGAATTTGCTCCTCCTAAGTTTTTTTGCGTCAATTTGTAGAATTAAACACGACCAACTTTTCACTGAGTTCAATGTGGGGGCTGCGTGGCAAATGTCTTTAAGTGCTCAAGTGAGGATGCGTGCTGAGTATAACATTAAAGAAAAGAGGAGGTTGAAGTCTGTTGTTGATGAGCAAACGGAGCTGCTAAAGGTCAGGGAAAGAGAGATTGAAAATTTCAAGGCGCAGCTGTTATTGAATGAACCAGAAGTCGCAGAGGCCATTCACCTCCGTCCCGAAGCCTCTAATCTTGAAGTTGTTAATAAATATCTTCTGGATGAAGTGCAAGCTTTAAGGGAGCGTAATGCCACCCTAAAGAAGGAGAAGAATGATCTGGATGTGAAGGTGGTCGATCTTGAAGCTTTAGTTAAAGTTAGGGAATACGAAGTCGCGGATTTGGATGTTGTGGTTACTTTTGTTAAGTCTCAGAATGACAATCTTGTGGCTCAGGTGCATGTCTTTACACTTAGGGTTTTTGCTTTCTTTTTTTTCTTATCTGTATACTTCTGCGTGATTGTAGGTTCATGAGCTAGAGACATCTTCTGCCAGAATTTAAGAGAAAGTGACAGTGTTTGAGGACTGTATGGGTCAGCTTGAGAGATTCCAGGATAAACAGATGAAAGTTATGAATGATAAATTCGACAAGCTATACATTGACTTAATTGAAATGGCCCTTTACTTGGAGGAGAAGTTCTATCCTCACATTCTCACTACCATTGCCGGCCGCAGGTGGATTCTTACCCACGACATGGAGCTTGCTATCGCTAAGTGTTTAAACTCGCCTGAATACATTTCTGCCCTCGGAGCGGCTATTAGTAAGGCTATTGAGAAGGGTAAGCAAGATGGGTTAGCTGATGGAATTACTCATGGTAAGGAAGGTAGGGTCTTGACAGATGTTGCTGCGTATAATCCTTCCGCAAAAGTTGATTACATTTCCGCTTTGCAAAAACTTCAGAATGTGAACTTCTCCTTGCTTGCTGAGTTGAAGCTTAACAAGGATTCGAGTATCAAAACTTTAATGAATATTCTTCTCCTGGAAGAAACACTTACTGAAAGGCTGGGCTTGAATGAGTCACAACCTCATGTTGACCAGCTGATGGTCTCCATTCATCATTCGCTAGACCAAACTGCCATTGGCGCTACCGCTCTTTCACTTGCCCTAAATGTTTCTAGTAGCCGTGTCTGGAGGATTAAGGATAATATTGTGAATCATAGATCGGCTCTCCGTGATGTTTTTATTCCTTTAGCTAAGCCTTTCTCTACTGCGGTCTTGATGGGTACAGAAGGGACTTCCGGGATTATTCCTGGTATTACCACTACTCTGTCTACAACTTTTGCTTTTGCCAGCTTGATTCCTCCTATTTCTACATATTACTATGAGATTGTGAGTGTAGATGATCAAGCTGTTGCTGGTGGGAAAACTAATCCTTTCCCTAATGTTGATGATGCATAACTAAATATTTAGTGGTTTGTTAGGATGTCTGGCCTTGGTCGCATGTGACCTTTTTTGTTACAGCCTTCTCTATGTAAACAATTTTTCTAAGTGTTTGTATCTGTTGAGTGCCACGGTCACTTGTGATCTTTTTGTGTGCGGCAACTTGCACTCGTGCAATTTTTAATGTCTTAGTGTTTAACCATGACTTTGCTATCCTTTTAATATGATCATATGTTTATTCTGATAGTCTTTGTTTGAATATTTGTGGGTTATTCTCCCTATACTGGGTTTGCAATACCTCTTATGTATAATTGAGTGAATTTTGAGGTTACTCATCCTTTTGTTATAAGGAATAACATTGATTGGGTCATGCCTTATTGCGTGCGCATCTTAATCACATAAAGAATAACTTTGCAAAGTAAAGAACAGAAAAAATTTAAAGTAAAATTTGTGAAGGTAGCTACGCTTCACTTTTTTTTATTAAAATTTCAAAATACATTACAATGCCTAAATAAGATAGAGTTAAGTGCATTACCCCCACTCCGGAGTCCGCATGGGTGAACTGCTTACATTTTGTAAACATAACACTTCTTAAGGTTGCTGATATTCTAAGTCCGTAGAAGCTGCTTTTCATCACAATCCCTTGACTTATATGCGCCCTTTCCAAGTGCTTCCATGACCTCATATGGTCCTTCCCATTTGGGGCCAAGTTTCCTTGTATCTTTCGTACGACTTGCCTCATTGTTATGGTATACGAGGTCTCCTATTTTAAAACTTGTACTTTGAACTTTGGAGTTGTAATACCGTTCCATTTTTGCTTTGCTTTTTGCTTCACGTATGGCTGCTTGCTCTCTTCGTTCTTCCAATAGGTCGAGGTTGATTTCCAGAGCTTCATTGTTTTGTACTAGGTCCACTTCCGCTGTCCTAAGTGTGGGCATGCCGATTTCTGCTAGGATGACGGATTTTGTTCCGTATGTTAATGAGAATGGAGTGTCTCCGTTACTAGACTTTATCATAGTACGGTGTGCCCATAGAACATGAGGAAGCTCTTCCATCCAATTTTTGCTTCTTTCATCCAACCTTGCTTTTATCCCTTCTTCGAGACTGCGGTTTGCTCTTTCTACCAGGCCATTGGTTTGCGGATGTTTAACAGAAGCAAAATGTTGGTGAATACACAGTTTCTCGCACCAATCTTTGAATGGATTATCCTGGAACTGCTTTCTATTATCCGAGATAATTTCTCCTAGGAGCCTGAATCTATAGACAATGTTGTCCCACACGAATTTTTTGATCTGGTTGCCAGTAATGGTTGCAACCTGTTTTGCTTTAATCTATTTCGTGAAGTAGTCGATGGCTACTATCAAGAATTTGACTTTCCCAGGCCTTTCCGGAAAAGGTCCAGCTATGTCAATTCCCTATTTGTAAAATGGCCAAGGAGATGTGATTGGGGTTAGATTTTACTCTGGATTCCTTGGAATAGGTTTGTGAACTTGATAGTCTTGACATGCTCTTATTAACGTTCTTGCGTCCTCGTCCATGGTTGGCAAATAATAACCAATCCTCAAGGCCTTTGCCATGACGGATCGTGTGCCTGCGTGCATGCTGCAAGATCCATCATGTATCTCTCTCAATTAATAGTTGGCTTAAAGTAGTCCTACGCACCATAGCCATGGTCTAAGGAAAGATTTTTTGTAGAGGGTCCCATTAATTATGGCGAACCGCCAAGACTTGCGTCTAACTGCTCTTGCTTTTTCATCTCTGCTGGCAGAGTTCCGTCCGTGAGGTACTTGAAAATAGGAGTCATCCACGTATCTCCTTCTTCTTTTACTACTGCCAATACTTCCATTGCACTTATAGATTTTTCCTTTAGCTCTTCAACCAGCACTTGCTTACTAAAGTGTGTAAAACTTGTTGATACTATCTTGCTTAATGCATCAGCTTTTTTTGTTTTCACTTCTAGGGACCTGTTTGATAAAGAACGCTTTGAAGCTGCTGGTGAGCGCTTTTACTTTTTCCAAATATCGGATCATGTCAGTTTCTTTTGCGACATACGTTCCATTTACTTGGTTTGCCACCAACCGCGAATCAACATTTGCCTGGAGGTTTTTTACGCCTATTTGTTCCGCTATCTTTGATCCAGCAATCAGAGCTTCATATTCTGCTTTGTTGTTTGTGGCGTCAAACATAAATCTTAGAGCATAAGTGAATTCCATCCCTTCAGGATTTGTGAGTATCAGTCCTGCCCCAGAACCATCTGTGCAGGATGATCCACCCGTAAACAAAATCCATGGTTCGGGGAGCTCCTCTTCTTCTGCCATCAGAGTATCCGGAGAGTCCTCTTCTGGTCGCTCGACTATGAAGTCTGCTAATATATGCCCCTTAACTGATACTCTAGGCATGTAATGTATTGCGTATTCTCCTAATTCGATGCTCCACTTCTGTAGCCTTCCTTCCACTTTCGGTCTTGATAACACCTGTTGTATTGGCTGGTCCATGACCACTATGATTGGGTGTGCTTGGAAATATCTTTTTAGGCGCTTACTGGCATGTACCAAGGCTAGCACTAATTTTTCCATTGATGTGTAATTTATTTTCGGACCCCTTAATGCTCTGCTGACAAAGTATATGGGCATTTGTTTAGTCTCCCTTTCTGTCATTAGGACTGCGCTCACCGTCTCTTTTGCTGCTGCCGGGTAGACAATGAGTTCTTCCTTTTCCATTGGTGCGACTAGCATGGGAAGTTTAGCAATGACATGTTTCATTTGTTTGAACGCCTCTTCAGCTTCCGCAGTCTAATGGAAATCACTCTTCTTCATGCATTTTTTCAAAGTTTTAAAGAACAGTAATGATTTCTCTGCTGATTTGGCTAAGAACCTGTTGAGGCTTGTGAGCTTTCCATTCAACTTTTGCATATCTTTTAAGCACTTTAGGGATGAAAGACTTAAAACAACATCTACCTTGTCTTGGCACACCTTCAATCCCCTGGTGCTAACTTTGTATCCTAAAAACATTCCTTCTTCTATTCCAAAGGTACACTTTTTAGGATTCAGCTTCATGTTAATTTCTCTTAGAGTTTTGAACATCTCTTCTATGTCTCTAACTATCTCATCCTCTGTGCGGCTCTTGATAACAAGGTCATCTACATATGTTGGGATTCTAGATTTGATGAGACATAATAAATAAAAGAATGAAAAATAAGGACTAAATCTAGCAGATTGGAATTCTTCAAGCTGGTGAAGAATTATGGAAGATTTGGTCAAAGATATCAAAAGATGAAGATCTCCTTAAGAAGATAAAGATAACAGAAGGTATTTCTTAACGTTTAAAAGATTTACTTGTTTATATCTTTATGTTAACTTCCTTTGTAAGTCATGATCTCTCTATATAAAGAGATCATAGACACGTAGTTTAGGCATCTAGAAAAGTGTGTATACACAGATGAACGCGTGTGTGTGTATCCCAAGGGAAAATGTAGACGTCTAGTTTATGTGGTGTAGCCTCAAGGATCTTATGATTCCTGTTACAGTTTATTGATGTAACTGTTCTACTATTGATTAAAGTAGAATTGAGGCTTGGAGTGAATGATAATGAAGAAAAACCTTGTTGATGATAACATTGTTCTTATGTTTAATTCCGCTATGCATATATGTTATTGTCTTTGTTATCATGATCCTAGATGAGGTATAAACAACCTCGAGCTATAAACGATCAAAGAACATATCAGGTTATTAGGTTCCAACAGGTGGTATCAGAGCCACGGGGCTCTTGACCTAGGATCTACAAGGTTTTTAGTGTCGAATTTTTGAAGAAAAAGAAGGTACAAATTTCTGTTTTGGCGTTTTGAGCAGATTCGGGGTGATTAGGGTTTCTGCAAACCCTAATTCTATAAAAACTGAAAAGTTAAAGATGGTGTTAAAGGTTGCAATGATCCATTGCTTAATGGTACTGCTTTTCAGAAGACACAAGGTTTATTTGCAATCGTTTGACACAATCAGGAAGGTATTAAGTAATTCACTGCTCATTTAATGATATAGTTTGTTTCACTATTCTTAAACAATAAATCAAAACCCTAATTTTTTTTGGTTAATACTGTTACATTGAAACAAGATACAAGACGTAGCAGACCTAACTTAAAAGTTATCATAACAGTTCGTATTTTCAATAAAGAAACTCTAAATTTTTAGAGTTTATATTTCTATACTTTGTTGTTTTGATCAATACGTGTTGGCAATAATTGACATTCGAGTTGCTGTTTAGACATGGATGACATGATGGAAGCAGCTGGTGATTTGTTTGGAAAGGATATTGGTAACTAATGGAGTGCGAGTATTATGGGAAGCTATCACAACCCCTAAGTTTTAGGGATTGTATAAATAACTTCGTAATATTTGTGGGTTAGTACTGCCAAGTTTTGTTTATGCTCCTGATTGAACATGGATGGTATATGGTATTGATACTGCTATAGTATTGCCACGTTAATACTGCTGGTGTGTGGTTTTAAGAAATAGTAGTAAGCCCAAGTTGGTTAATGCTGCTTCGTGATTGAGGTAACATGATTTTTAAAGTTTATACTGCTCATGTATAATTAATACTGCCAGTTGGGTTTTAGTACTGCTCGTTTGATTTTAATACTGCTAGCCTTATAAGAGCAAAGATATCAAAAGATGAAGATCTCCTTAAGAAGATAAAGATAACAAAAGATATTTCTTTAATGTTTAAAAGATTTACTTGTTTATATCTTTATGTTAACTTCCTTTGTAAGTCATGATCTCTCTATATAAAGAGATCATAGACACATAGTTTAGGCATCTAGAAAAGTGTGTATAGATAGAAAAACGTGTGTATGTGTGTACTCCAAAGGAAAATGTAGACGTCTAGTTTGTGTGGTGTAGCCTCAAGGATTTTATGATTCCTGTTACATTTTATTGATGTAACTGTTCTACTATTAATCAAAGTAGAATTAAGGCTTGGAGTGAATGACAATGAAGAAAAACCTTGTTGATGATAACATTATTCTTATGTTTAATTCCGCTGTGCATATATGTTATTGTTTTTGTTATCATGGTCCTAGATGAGATCTAAACAACCTCGAGCTATAAACAATCAAAGAACCTATCAGGTTATTAGGTTCTAACAACATATACTTCAAGGTTTTTGCCAATTTGTTTATGGAATGCTTTGTCCACCAAACGCTGGTAAGTGGCTCCAGCATTTGGTAGGCCAAAAGGCATATTTGTGTAGAAAAATATTCCTTGGCTCGTAATGAAAGTTGTTTTTTCCTCGTCTTCTTCTGCCATTTGTATTTGATGGTAGCCTTTGTATGCGTCTAAGAAACATTTGAAAAGGAATCCGCACAGGGATTCCACCTTCCAGTCTATTTCTGGTAGCGGATAACCGTCTTTTGGACATGCTTTATTTAAGTCTTTGAAGTCTACGCATATCCTCCAACAGTCGTCATGCTTTTTTACCATCTCTGGGTTAGACAACTAGTCGTGATAGTGTACTTCCTTCATGATTCCTGCTTCCACAAGCTTCCTAACTTCTTCCTGTATTGCCTGGACTCTATTGGCTGCTTGCCCCTGCTTCTTTTGTCTAACCAGAGAGCATCCCTCCCGCACGTTTAGGCGGTGTTTTGCAATGTGTCTTGGGACGCTAGTCATATCCGCAGGTTTCCACGAAAAAATGTCTAAGTTATACTAGAGTAGGCTGTACAACCTGTTGCGACCTTCCTCTATGAAGGCGGAGCTGATCATTACTGTTTGTTCCGGATATTTTGGATTTATTGCTACCTTGATCCTTTCTTCCACTATCGGTTTGGTAACCGGAAGGGCCCCTTCAGGTCCGGAGACCGTCGCACATTCCAACGGAACCAACGTGCTGCTTTTTAAGGTGATTACTCCTTGTAACAATTCATATTTTTGATCAATGAATGACGTCATTTAATTCACTATTTTTTTTACGTACACGTTTGATTTTAATTTTAATTGTTACGTAAAATCGCGTAAGCTAAAAATTAACAATCAACGTAAACGGACACCAAACAAATTAGAGTTTACGTCAAGAAATCATTATATTAATATTACTAAAGTAATAATTAACTTATTTTATTTTATTTTTATCGGTTACGTAAAATGTTACGTTTCGCGATAAATTACGTTTAGGCATTAACAGAACCACCAAAACTTTTCTACGCTTCAACAAATACCTATGTTTATACCTAATACCCAAAGTTTTATTAAACTTTATCCAAGTAAACATTGTTAGTCATATGGTTCATTAAATAAACTAACTAAAACCTATACATTACAAGTTATACATTTATAAACTAAACTACACATTTTAACTACAAGTAAATACAAGTTACTTACATAAAATAACAAGAACCAACTAGTATTCTTTTTCTCCCCCCTCCTCCTTAAATTTGTGGGATGATTCCCTCTTTAGGGAACAAATAAACACAACTCATAAAGGCTTGGACTAGTTTATGTTACTTTGACCAAGACTCCTCATTTTACTCATCTTGTTCCCAAGACCAACCTCCCCCCCTTGACTAGTCTTTGGTCATCTTTGACTACCTTAATATATATACTACACATGCATAGCTAAGTGGTAAGAATACACACTCTTATACACTTAAGAAAAATCAACAAATCATCTCCCTTTGGTGCTTAATAACCCACGGCTCAAAAAGCCCATCCCACTCAATCCATACAAATTTTTCTACCACTTATACAATCATACACACAACATATCTAAGACCTACTAAGATGGTTTGAAGGTTAGGTTAAGTATTTTCAAGTGTTGAAGCAAAGAAAGTGAAATTAGGGTTCTTGGAAAAATTAAGGGTCCAAATCTTGCAAGCTTGGTTTAAAAATCTAAACAAGGGTTTAGATTATATTTCTCATCATATTACATCACCATAAGGTTATCTAAAACCCTTTATGTCTTTACATTTATCATTTTATGTGTATATAAGTTCTATGTAGTGAAATCACCATTAGGTTACTTTTAAACATGTAAAACATATTTCTGCTTGTGATTATAATTTTGTACACCTATTCATGTGTTATGTGGTTGAATAAATCATGGACTAGAGACCCTAAGGATGTAAGACATGTGATAATAAATGTTATAATGGACTAATAACAAAGTGGTTAAACTAAAAAGTTATAAAACTAGTTTTAAACATATTTTTCTAAAAATTATTCAAAAGTTGCTATTTTAATTCAAAAAATAAAGCCTTCATTTTATATTTTATAAAATAGTACCATTGTCATGACGATTCCAAAATGAAATGAAACTCGAAAAACCGATTTATAACGAAAAAGATACGACGATTTCAAGTTTACGTTAAATATATATACTTTTATAAAACTATTTTTATAAAATTTACTATTCACCACAGAAACTTATATTTTTAAAACATCAATAAATCGATAAAACTATTAAATATGAAGACGTGCTCGAAGGAATCGCTAAAAACGGAGTTAAAACGAATAAGTTACGACATTTACGAGATTTACGATAACTAAATCTATAAAAATAAATATGTAACTGTTATGAACAGTAAAATCACTATTCATCAAAAAAACTCAAATTTTGAAAATGTTATATTTTGATAACTCGTCTTAATACGAAGGCGTGGACATAAGAAACGGACTTAAAACGAGAAAGTTACGCCAGTTTTACTAAAGTATACTTATAAACGTTTTTACTTTCTAAATATGATTTCACTAAAACGATTAGATGGTGATGTAGCTATATAGAATTATATGTGGTTTTAGTTAATCAAAGTACTATATTACTAGGGAGTTTCATAATGATGGCCTCTTCGTGTGGCGTAACACGAGTTTGGAATTACTATTTAAAGTGCCTAAGCTCCTCATACGTCACTACATGACCTCTTAAATTATGATAGCCCGAACGATAGTATGATGAGCTATACGACCTATAAATAATCAAAGTGTTTAGTACTTTACACCTTATTTGATTGAGGTTGCTACGATTCCTTCGTGATGCATTTTACTATTGTTGAATTACTTGTTGATTACCATTCACTCGAGGTGAGTTCGTAGCCCCTTTTTCTACTACTTGCTTTATTAAATACTGGATACTAACATTCTTGATATCTTGGACACAATTGATTTACAAACATTGTATTGTATTCCCTGAGTACAATATTGCCTAAGTTTACCGTACTGCTCATTTAAGTCCCCTTATATCATGAACCAGTTAAATACCTGCTGTGGTATTAACTTTAGTGTTATTGATAGATCTACGGTACGACCATCCCGTCTGGCTGTGGTTTCTAGTTGACCATTGACGCATTTAACATTTGAAGAAAATTCGTAGGATGTTTGGCAACATCTGTATTGAGAAAATTCATAGAATGTTTTTGTAACATCTGTATCCGTGTTGGGGCACAAACCTCGAGTACTGGTTTGTTTACAGTTTATTACGTTAAGGTTCGATGTCAAGAGCTTAGGACAATAATTTGGACTATTGAATGTGTTTCATAGTCTACTATTACTTAAATCTTGTGGTCCACGCTATTTCCTGATAAACCTATGAATTCACTCAACAATTTTGTTGACGTTTTAGCATGTTTTAATCTCAGGTGCTGAGGTATAAGCTTGGATGGGAGCCGTGACGGATATCTATTAGAGGGATTCTGATTTCTTAAATTAAATGAAACTTTTGTCTTATAAAATCTTAATGTCTTTTTAATAAAACTATGGGACCTAACGTAAAAACTCTGATCTTTTGTAATGACATCGAATGAAACTTATTTTTAACGTCCATTTAAGGTCGTTTTCTATATCTTGATTTTTGTACTTTGACGTAGCACCCCATTGTTACCTTTCTGCTGCGACCTGATTTTGGGGGTGTTACACTCCTCCTTCTATTAGGATCTTTAGCATTCCATGAGTTGTTGACAGAACTGTTTGCAATTTCCTGACTCCAGGTCTTCCAATAATTCCGTTGTATGGGGATGGTGACCTTACGACTATGAAATTCATCCAAGCTGAAGCGGAGTGTTCTTCGTCTCCAATTGTTACCAGTTGTTGTATTTGCCCTATCGGCCATATTATCTCACCACTGAATCCGATCAACGGGGTGGTAGTTGGCACCAATTGGTTTTTTATTTCTAGATGTAGTCGACTAAAACAATGTTCGTACAGTATTTCTGAAGCTGATCTGCCATCTACGTACATGTGGTGTATACAATGTCCTCCTATTTCTGCCTCAATGATCATTGGTCCTTCTGTTCCTTCATCCTTATCTAGAGGTGGGAAAAATATTTCTGCGTTAGGAGAAAAGCTTTGCATTATCTTTTGCCTAGCTACTCTTTCCCAAGGTTGGACCATTAGGATAGCTAGTGCTTTGTCTTTCCCGAAGGTCTCCTTTTTTTGCTGCCTTGGGCTGTTCTTTCCCGCTGTTTTGTTTGAGTTCTTTTATTAAGTGTGACAACTTTCCTGCCTTGAGCATTTCTTCTATCTGCTTTTTCAGGTGCATGCACTCGTCTGTGTTATGCCCTACTTCACCATGGAACTCACAAAATTTAGCATGATTTCATTTCTCAACCAGGGTTGTCATTGGTGGCGGAGCTTTGCATTTTCCTTTTTCTAAAGCAAAAATTTCTTTGGGAGTTTTTTTGAGGAGCGAAAACCGATCCTGCTTCCTTTCTGGTCTTTGCTGGTTCCGAAAACTTCCTTTTTTGAAATTTTGCTTTTGATTACCCTCTTGCTGCTTCTATGGCAGAAATGACTTCTTTCGCTCGTGATTCGAGGTTGTCACTTCCCCTCAGAGGAAAGATGTGGTCACTTTCATCATTTCATCAACTGTTTTCAGGATTTTGTCGTGGAGTCGCTTGATGAGTTTGGGGTTTGTGATTCCGTGCATGAATCCAGAGATTCTCATGCATTTTGGTGCTCCTTTCACATCCCTGCTTTCCAGCTTATATATTTTCATGAAATCTTCTGTAGATTCTCCACCCCGTTGCTTGATGTTATGGAGTTCTATAGGATCTTTGATGCATTTCTTCTATTGAAGGTAGTTTTCTAAAAATGCTTTCTTCAAATCATCATAGTTGTTTATTGATTCGGCCGGGAGGTCATCGAACCATACTCTCGCGTTTCCTGTTAGTGTAGAGTTGAACATGTGACACCAGGTTGGCATAGCCCACCGCTAAGTTTTTGCGGCTGCCTGAAATTTTTTTAAATGATCCTCTGGATCTTCACTCCAATCGTATGTTTTAATGTGGCTGGGCATTCTTGTTTTTAGGAAATCAAAATAGCGGATTCTAGGTGTAAAAGGATCTATCTCTTCACATACCCATGACTGGGATAAATCGTCCTCCTCCCTATTTGATCTCTTCTTCCTTGATTTCCAATGCCCACCTCCACTGTCCTCGCTTTCTGAGAGCGCCTCTGTGTGTTTCGAGCGGGAGTATTTTTTGCGGCTGTCGGAGTATGCGGACACACTTCTTTCTCTGCTACCTAACTTTTTGAATATGCCTCCTTATCTCTTTCTTACGTTTTGCCTTGGTGATCTTGACTGTTCACGCCTTATTCTTGAAAACACACTTGGGTTGGGTCGTAGGCTGTGGGAGCGTCTGGATCTGTGCCTCCTTTCATACTCCTTGGTACTCATTGTCCTAGATTCGAAGTACCTTTATGTTTCGGAATATCCTCTGAAATTAAGCCGAGCTTTTACCTCTTTCAGCTTTTCGTTTCTTTCCTTCTCTTTATTAAATTTCTCGGCTATGATTAGAAGTAGTTGGTTGTAATTTTTGTCGCAATACTCCTGGAGGGCTGCGTCAGATGCGAGCCCACCTCGGTCTTGCGAAATTAGCTCTTTTCCTCTCCCAACCGTATTCCGCATGGTGGATGCGAATTGGCTAGGGATGGATTGCTCATGATTGCTCGTGATTTCTCATGGTGAGTATTTTCGTAGAACACAGTTGTATTCTGGTCCCACGGATGGCGCCAACTTGTTAGTATAAAATATGTAACGGGTTGGTAAGATAGATCTTGGATAGTTATTGGGCTGGGCCAATGGGTAAGATCTTATACTAAACCAAGTGAAGAGACGAATTCCTGCACAATTAAAGGTAAACCGTTAGTCTTACCGTAAGGACGGACCCCACGATTAGACTTCGGCATGAGAGTAAGTACACATATTTGTCAGCGAATGTTAGAGTATGTGTGTGTGAAATATGATTAGAGAATTGTACCTCGTGGGGTGTCAGAGTACCTGGTGTGTGCTTAATTACACATACCTTTTTCCATTAAAAACGGACTTAAATGACCAAAAACAGATAAAAACTACCAAATATATGTTACGAAAGATATTGTTTGTTTTGCAGTTTGTTTTGGTGCAGAAATGGATATTCACAGACAAGAAGGACGAAAAACAAAGCCAAAAAAACGACAATACTAAGCTCTCGGAATGGAAAGTGTAAAAAGACAAAGCGCAATAACGAAGCCCAAAAAGTTCAGCCAGTTCAGGAAGTCAACAAAGAGTAAGTCAAACAGTCAAAGTTCAACCGACAAAGTCTAAGTCAACTCCGAGAAGCTAAATCAAAAAAAAAAAAAACATTGAGGGATGACCATATCCCAAAGTTATATTACTAAGATAAAAAGACAGGGTTGATAATGCGAATTTAAAGAAAGATACAACAATAAGGGGGCAAGATTGAGGCCAACCTCTTACCAGTAGGTGTATCATCACAAGGTCTCAATTTGCAAGACCACCAATTATCTGGAGATGTGAGGGGCTTGTTTATGTTAATCCCGCAGAAAGATATAAACACAGGACGTGTACTGCAAAGAACTCAACACTACTTTGGGAGGTCTGTTTTGCCGAGGCTTCCGAGTTACTGGTACACAAACGAGGACCTCATTTTGCAACAACAAAGTACAGAGTTGAGGGCTCGGACTTGTCTTTCCCCCCAAATACTCTTACACCTGTTTGTTTAACGCTGTGAAAACTACCCTGTTAACCTTGAAAACAGACTTTCCCGCCAAATACACCCCAAACCCACTCACGTGTTTCCCCCCCATCTTTACCCTGCAACATCAATTACACAAAGGGTAAACCTTATCCTTTACCTCCACTATCTCCCCCAGCTTTATAATTGCCATGTTGGCAATCCTTCACCATTTTCAAGTAATTTTGATGGCTAGATTGACTCAAAAAGAAGCACAAGAAGATTGAATGTCTGAGATTACTTTTATCAAGTCCCTCACACAACAAAAACACCTTGTGAAGCTCTCACAAGAGAAGCACAGGTGAGAAGACCAAGAAGAGAAGATTTCGGCTATAAATAGAGCCTTTTGTAAGCCTTTAAGGCATCTTAAGCTTATCTTAGTTTTATTGTAATTTTTATTAAGTCATTTTAGCATTTTATTCAGTTTATTTTACTGCCTTGTACTCTTTTTAAGAATTAATGAAAGTTTGAAGTTTATGAGTTAAAAAGTCAAGTTTTTAAATTCAAGTTCTTAAGTGTTTGATTTGTATTTAAAATGTGTTAAGAAGCTCTCACTTAAGCTTATTTATAAGCTGTTTTCATTAAGTAAACTAAAAAAAGCTAATTAGTTAAGAAAAATCAAAAAAAAATCCACCAAAAAAGTACCACAACTTCTAATTTTGGATGATAAGCCAGAAATGGATGGGCTTATGGACAATACCAACTTATCTTTGATAAGCTGGAGCTTGTAGACAAAGCTTTTTACAGCTTAATTGCCCTTGTTTAGAGCAAAGGGACTTGTAAGTCTCTTTTCTTTGATTTTAAGCTTATTTAACTGCATTTGCTTATTTACAGCTTAATTGTGCTCATTTTCTTTTTCAATATGCTTATTTATGCTTATTATGGATGTATGAGTGTTTGTTTTTAAGACCCTTGGCCTAAATCTCCTTAAAACAGTTTAAAAAACCATTTTTAGAAATTAAGAAAGCCATTTTTTGAAAATTAAATGGGCTTTGTTTGATTGTTTGGTGACAGTGACCAAAATGGGTAAATTTGGGTTCTTGCATGGGTTGTAGTCATTAGTCAGCTTCACAAGTTAATTATGTTCTAAATAGTGTTTAATTTAGTTTTTATTTTAATCATTTAAATCTCACAAAACTAAAGTTTATAAATTAGCTAAGATGTTTATCTTTTGGTTATTTCATTTTGTATAGTATAGCTCATTTTTGATTATGGATTAAAGTGGTCTTTTGTCCTCATTTACATATTCATTTTAAGAGTTTTTAATGCAGTAGAGTGTGGTAGTATAAGTGTGAATTTGTGTTTTGTGTTTAGGTAACATCCTGTCATAGCAGTTTAAGTAGTTTTAGAAGTCACTTTTTAAGCTAAAAGTTAAGGGGTGTTTGGCACAAGTCTAAAAATGGGTCAAATTGGTCAAGTAAATGGGTTGAGGTATTTAAGAATGATTTGATTAGTTAAAACAAGGTTTAATTAAGAGTTTTTAATAGTTTTTATGTTTTAAATCTCAAAAGCCTAGGTTAATTTAGCTAATATCCAAGTCTGTGGTTATGTGGTTAAGTGGTTTGGCTTATTTTGTAATCTAGCTTAAAGAGGGCAAGTCTGCATTTTTACTTGTTCAAATTGAGTGTTAAGTTGAGTCAAAAGAGCCTGCAAATTTATAACTTTTGGCTTTGAAAGACTTTGTCAAAAATTGGTAAAATATTCTTTTTACAACTGCCACTTTTCATATTCAATTTTTAATCAACAAGCCATAGTTTTAGCTTTTCAATTTTGGAGTACAAGCTCACTAGGAGTTTGTCTCTGTCTGTCTTAGCTTAATTTTCAAGTTTGAGCTTATTTGGGTGCTTATTCAAAGGGCTGCAATTAGCCCTTGGGTCTGCCATTTAAGGCTCCCCTGGTGCTAAAGCCTGTTTTGACAGCACCTTTAAGCTGTCCTTCAGCTTATCATTTTCTTCCTAATTAGCATTTTCAGAGAGCTTATAGGGTGTGCTTTAAGCCCCTATAAGCCCAGCCTTTGGGATTCACTTTTAGGGATTAAAAATAAGCCCTAAAAGTGCCCCAAGAGCCTTTTTAGGCCTGCAGTTTTAGCCAGTTGGCTTAACTGCTTATTAAGTGCTTATTTGTTGGTAACTTTAGCTTATTATAGTTTAGAATAGCTTATTAGGTTAGTTTAGGTTTAGTTTGCCTTAATTTGCTTTGTTTTGAGCTTATTGCAGCTTATTTGATTGTTAGTTAAAAAAATTCTTAGTGTTTAAGTTTTTTCAAGTATGTCTGCCTTATTTAGCCTTATCAGCTTGTTCTATTTGCTTATTTGTGTTTATTTTAGCTTATTAGGTTAGTATAGGTATTAGGTTTTGCTTATCTCTCATTTTTATTTGCTTATTCTAGTTAAAAAAAGTCCACAGGTTTGTTAGATTTGAGACTTAGTGTAAAATAAGCTAACTGTTTGCTTATATAGCTTATTTTCGTGCTTATTTTTGAGTTTAAATTTTTTTGTCTTTTTTAAAGTTGCTTATTTTTAGTCTTTTCAAAAAGTTGTAAAAAAAATTGAGGAATAAAAGCATTGGGATTAGGGTAGACCCCGAGTGAGCAAGACTCGAACTCGGGACCTCTCCCATATCAACCAACACTTTTATAACAACACCTCTACCACTGTGCTACAATAGCTCATCCGGTAGTGGTTTGTTAAGTTAAATATATAAACCCATTTTGCCTTATAAGCCCTCAGCCCCAATTTAGCTTATAAACAGCTTATTAATAAGTTGTTTTTCCAATTTTAGATTTTTCTTAAGATCTTTGTAGGGTAACTCATTTTCCCTAAATTTTTTATAATTTTTCATAATCGTTTACTATTTTTAATCATTTATTTTTATTAAAACTGTTTTTTAATTATAATAAATTAAATAAAAATCAAAAAAATATTTTTCTTTTTTAGAAAATTTTATTTTATCAGTTTTCACTTAGGAAAAATAGAAAATCTTTCGTAGGGTCGTTTTTGCAAAATCTTACTTTTTAAAGAACGGGATTTAGCCCCGTTTTTGTTTTTTCATTTTAAAGCTCGTTTTAACTCCGTTTTCGGTCTAGTCTTTTTCATTCTTCATTATTAGTCACCTAGAGTAGATTAGAAGTAAAAATTTCTTTGTAGGGTTAATTTTTAAGATTTTAGGTTTTTGACCCCTTGTTCGGGATTCCTGCTCTCGTTTTTCAGTTTAATTTCGTAATTTTTAGGTTTTTCTCAATCGTTTTTGCTTATTATTGATTAATTTAGCTTTCTAAACTCCCAAATCATTAATCTCATTCAAACTCCAATTTTCCGACTGTACCGATTTTCAAGCACAGCCTCGTTGGGGATAAACGACCCGGGAATATTCTATACTACTTCTCGGTTTCATTGATTATTTTTAGATTATACTTATTATATATATTTTATTATATATTATATATATAAAAGGTCTAGTTTAAAGACAATCAATTTTTGGCGCCGCTGCCGGGGAGGCTGTGAGTCGATTATCCATACTGTTTGAAACTTAGTTTTTGAAGATCCTTCATTCTTGAAGTTTTTGGCTTTATAAAAAAAACCCGCTGCTGCGCTGCCGGGGAGGCTTTGTGAAACGAATTATCGTTACGTTTGACAATGGTGTTAGAATTTGGTGAATAGCTCTTTTTTTGTTTATTAGAAAATACAAAAAATGTTATCGTTTCTTTTTAGCTATGATATCTATAAAAGATTCAGAAAAAAAACCAAAAATTAAAAGATTTGTCGTTATCATCAGCGGAAATCAAAAAATCATCAGATCATATAATATACTTTCACGTAAGAGGATTAGTCATAATAAATTCCGGTGAACTTGTTGGTTCCCAAATTGAACAAAAGATTTAAAAACTTGCCATTTTGGTCTTTTACGACGTACGCTCACCTCGCGATTTGATTAAGCAATACTACAAAGTGTGTATAAGGAGGGTTTGTTCCGAAGGAACTACGACCCAGAAAGGAGAAATAGAAGCTGCGCTATTCCTACTCCTTTGTCTCACCTGTGTGTTGTGTTGTCATTTTGAGGAGCTCCACCGTTGAAGTTTAAGTAGATTATTTGGTTGAAGTTGTGTAAGCCGGCGCATTAGTCCGTGTGAAAATATCATTTTATGAATAAATATTGAAAAAACAAATAAAAATTAGTGCTGTACAAATTTCTTTTTAAATTTCTAATTTTGTGCTATGCGCACTGTTCGTCAAGCCGTAATACGTCCGACAAGCAGAGGGGGGGGCTATGCGGGGGTGGGGGGGGGCTGGGGGGGGGGAGAGACGTTCCGACCCGCCTGCCACAAAAACGCGCGGAGGGTGGGATGGGGGAGGAAGGTGAAACGACACCCCACCAATCCCGCGGGTGGGGAGGGCGGGACGTGGACTCAACAACAAGTCTCGACAAACTTCGGTTGAATCACGCCAGAGATGCTTGAGAAAATCCAATTAACAAATCAAGAGCTTTCACTCGTCCCATAGTAACGATGGCTGATAATCGTTTTATTATGGCGCAATTAGCTCAGAAGCACCCACGTAGGGTTTAAGTGAGGATGCGATCGTTGTTCCGTGAAATCACCCTGGCGAACAACATTGAGATCAAGTGATGGGTCTGCTTATGTCTCAAAACAACATTTTTTGGACATGTGATACAGAGAAGAACACCGCAATGCTCAGACATCCGATTAGTTGCAACCCAAGATCACTTGTGCTACGATGAGTTCCTAAACGTACCCGGTATGTCGGGTATATGTGTGCTTATTGCTTTTCCCATTGTTCCCTTTCTAGGGAGCTGCCCGTGTATTTGGCTTTTGAAAAGAAGCCCCGCCCCATCGATCGAGACTGGGCTTAGTCCACGAGACTGGCTTGTCCTGGCCCTATTTTTTGCTTTTTTATTGTTTACTTTGCTACTCTGGGCCACGCTCCAGGCGCTCGAGACATGGCGTTTATTTCCTGGCCTATTGTGCTTTTTTAGTGTTCTATTGCGCTTTGGTGATCTCACGTTAAGGTCTTAATGTAGTCAGGTCGCCAAAGCTTGCTCTATGTAATTATCTGTCCATCACACGGCGATAGGCCAATTATCGTTGTAGCAAAAACATTGCAATTTGTTATTATAAAGAATATAAATCTGGACACATTGACGATGTGGCGTGTTTTGTTGATATAGACTTATTTACGCAAGTTGATGTTCTAACAAGCTGTTTGTCATTAGTCAGACTGATATTTTACAATATGTCTTCAAAGTTGAAATTCTTGCTAGATCTACTATCTTTTTCCTTGTATTGTAGCCATCGGTTTCGCGCGTCCGAGGCATCGCGGTATATCACAATTATTGATAGTATTTTGCACCATGATGTAGTCAAAACAATTTCTAAACCCCAAATAACTATCTTAGAAAAACAAGTTGGCTTTATTACCAACGTAAATAGTGTGCAATATATTTACGAAAGATTAGATTATTATCTGGAAGATATAACCAAACGGGATATAAAGATCGAAATAATTAGACAAGATTCTAGATGATCTTTAGTCGATATGATTACGAGAATGATATGAAAGAATACTATAGAGAGAGATGTGTTTTGTGTGATCCAGGGTTTTCTGACAATAAGAGGAGATGTTAAGCGACGATCCGCTTTGTCTTTTCCTTTATATATAGCCCCACACTAAAAAGTCGTGCATAACGACCCTCCAACTCTTAACGACTTCTAATCTTGAACCAAGTTACTTATCAACTTTAGAATCCATAAAAATAAAAAACCACCAATCTTTTGGCCGCCTGCCACTTTTTAAACCCATCCAAAACAACAATACTAGAAGCCGCAAAGAAGATTAGTAACATATAATTTAGAGACTTATTTAGATCAGATTATAAGCTAATTATTGCTTATTTGAACATTCCCCCTTATCAAGAAGTGGATCATCTTTAGTTGGAACATAAGGTAAAACAGAATTAGGTTCCATAGGAGTAGAAACTTGTTTACATCCAAGTAAACCATAATCTTTTAGTAATTCCAGATAATATTTTCTTTGTGAAAGACAAATCTTTTCCTGTTTTGATAACTTCTATTCCCAGAAAGTATTTAAGATGACCCAAGTCTTTGATTTTAAACTTAGATTTCAAAAAAATCTTAAACTTATCAATTTCATCCACACAGTTTCCTGTTATAACTATATCATCAACATAAACAAGAAGAGCAATAAACTTGTTACTTTTAGATTTTGTGAAGAGAGAGTGATCATTAGCAGATTGCACAAAACCATTTTCCTTTAATACAGAAACAAGTTTTTCATTCTACTTTCTTGGTGCCTGTTTAAGGCCATAGAGAGACTTAACAAGTTTACAAACCTTGTTTTTATTATCCTTACTAGCAAACCCTTTTTGAATAGTCATATAAATATGCTCATCTAAATTTCCATATAGAAAAGCATTATTGACATCTAATTAGAATAAAGTCCATTTATTAGTAACAGATAAAGCAATAACACATCTGAGAGTAGACATTTTTACAACATGGGAGAATGTTTCATCAAAATCAATGCCTTTTTTTTATTAAACCCTTTAACAACTAATCTGGCCTTATATCTATCAATATCACCACTAGATTTATATTTAATTTAATAAATCCACTTATTTCCAATAGCTTTCCTACTAGGAGGTAAATTAGTAATTTCCTAAGTATTATTTTCATTTAAGGCTTCAATCTTAACATTCATACCATCAATCCAATTACTGTCTAAAATAGCTTCTTCATAACAAGTAGGCTCAATACTCTTATTTAAAGCAGAAATAAAACAGTAATTATCATGATTAAGATTAGCATAGTTGACAACTCTTTCAACATCATATTTAACTTTTCCTTCAACAATAAAATCATTTAAACTAGAAGGCAACTTGGTTTGTCTAGAAGACCTTCTAAGAGTGTGGACTGGCAACTCCTCAGTTTCATAATTGAACTCTGAATTTTCATAGAAATCATTTATAAAGTATGTTTCATCAGGGACAGTGCCCTCATGGTGTGTATTATTTGTTTCATCCATGGAAGTTGCACCAGAGTCATCATTACTCTGATTAATATCAGAACTCAACTCTGGGCCATCATCATTGGAAGACACTCTCCCTTCATCATTGGGTCTTTTAGGGTTTTCATTATCAAAAAAATTATTGTGATTTAAATCTTTAGTGACACCAGACTCAAACTCAGTTTGTTTCAAATTATTTTTCATTTTAAAGGAAACACTGTTGCATAGAATTTAACATCTCTGGAATAGAAAATAGATTTGTTTTCAAGACTCAAAAGTTTATAACCCTTTTTTGAATTAGAATACCCAATAAAAACACATTTCTTAGATCTACTACTAAATTTATCCTGATTATTTAAAATAATGGCATAACAAAGAAGACAACCAAAAACCCTAAAGTGAGAGAGTGAAGGGTCATGCCCATACACATAAAAATAAAGAGATTTTCTAGACAACACTGATGAAGAAATCCTGTTAATGATATAAACAACAGTTAAGATACATTGTGACCAGAGATATAAAGGTAATTCCCCCTGAAACATAAAGGATCTAGCAACATTAAAAAGATGCCTATGTTTCCTTTCTGCTATTCCATTTTTTTGAGGTGTATAAACACAAGTGGTCTGATGAAGGATTCCTTTATCATTAAAGAAAGTTTAAAGTCTATTATTAATAAATTCAGTCCCATTATCACTTTTGAAAACTTTGATATTCATTTCAAACTGATTTAAAAACATTTGAACAAAACTTATTAAGGAATCATAGACATCATCTTTCCCTTTTAACATATATACCCAAATTGCTCTAGAGAAATCATCTATAATAGTCAAAAAATATCTAAAACCATCTCTGCTAGTGATTTTATAAGGTCCCCAAACATCAAGATGAACTAATTCACCAATTTTAATTGTCTTATGATTACTTAAGGAAATGGTTCACTAGTTTGTTTTGCTTTGTTACAAGTATCACAGAGTTGATCAGAATTAGAATGACTATCAAGATTAAAAGTAGTTTTGAGAACATCAAGGACTTGATCAGCAGGATGACCAAGCCTTTGATGCCAAAGAGTCTTAGAAACAAAACTAGAAGCAATACAATTATTGGAAACAATCTTACACGCATTGTCCACATCAAACAAATAAAGGCCATTATATTGTTTACCAATCCCCACAGTCCTGTTTGCCTTTAAATCCTGAATATAACAATTACTCTTATCAAAACCAACAAACAACTCGCTATCTCTTGAAACCTTATGAACAGATAGAAGACTGACAATGTACTCAGGAACAACAAGAACATCATATAAAGTTACTTCATTATTTATTTTCAAATCTCCAATTTTAGTAATCAAAGCTTGATTTCCATTAGGATGACCAACAGTTAAACCCAAATTTGAAATATCAACAACATTTGTTAAAAACATTGCAAAAACTATCATATGTTGATTTGCTTCAGAATCAACAATCATAATAAAGTTGGAAACACAAACTTTACAAGATCCATCAATAAAACCAAGTTTATTATGATTTCTTAAGGAAAAAGTCATAGCAATACTTCACATCTTATAATTTGCAGTTCCAGTTAACTTTATAGTCACAATTGGAGTACTACTAGTATCATTAGGATGTAAATAAAGAGGATCACCAAAAGATAAACTAAGATCAGGTGAAGAACCAACAACAGATTTAGGTCTACTACTATCATCATCTTCAACAGCCATGATTAAACAATCAGAAAGAACAAACTAATAAACAAGAGAAGAAAAGATAGTTCCCAGGCTTTCACACCACTTATAGTGGTAGATCAAGGGCATATCAAGCACTCACAAAATGCAAGAAATAGAAAATAAGAGATGCAAGGAAAAATAAAAGAGGTGTTACAAAGCTATTATTGCAGCGGAAGAATAAGAACCTTAATTGTCTTTGATTCACTTAGTCAAAGAACAATTAAGATCAGAAACTCCTTAACCCTTCTTTTGATTCACTTAGTCAAAGGAAAGATTAGATCCAAAACGATCAACCCATAGCAAATCCTAAAAATTAGGGTTTTTAGATTCAAACCCTAATTTAAAGATCCAACACAATTACAACCAGAAATCAATAATCTTTTCCACCAATCGAACCAATAGTATCCCAATTAACGATTAGAACACTTTTAGAACAAAACCCCCAAATAATATCAAACTCTATTGATCGATTGAACAATCTGGCTCTGATACCATGTGCGATGGTATCAAAACAATATCTAAACCTCAAATAACAATCTTAGAACAAACAAGTTGGCACAGATTACCAACTAAATAGCCAAACTATTACAAGATTAGATTATTATCTGGAAGATAATAACCAAACGATTACAAAGATGAAATAATAGACAAGAACAAGATGATATTTGTGACACCCCATAAATTCTTGGTCAATATTTTAGCCGTTTCCGTTTGGTAATTTGAAATTTTAGTGTTTCGTTTAAATTTTACGTTTAACCGGGAAGTTGTCCTGTGTTTATCTGAGAAGTCGTACCGGAAGCGTTCTAGGTTTCAATTCATTGTAGTCTTTCGTCAGTAGACGTGTTTTTACATTTTTAGTTGATATTTAGAATTTCAGAAAATTTCGTAAAGTCGTTATTCATTTTCGTTATTTGCGTGATCCGGATATACTTAATAGCTTATACTTGTGCATGGAATCCTTGAAATTAAATCAACTCAAGCACTATATCCCTAGAATATTAGAGACCAAATTGGTCCCCCTTTGGCTCATGCATGCAACCGAAAACCACAAGCACACACATAGGATTCTTATTTTTGAATTTTGAATCAAGAGACATACCTCCCATACAATATCTTGAGACTAGTCCTCTCTTAGGCTCTCACTGGAAGATTATTTTGGTCCCCTTTTGCTTGCACTGATCGAACACACACACCCCACCACCCTTGGATGCCAAAATTTAAAATCAATATACATATAGGTCCAATTTCATCCATTTCACACATTCATTACTTACTTTCTCTCACTAGAAAAACACACACAAACTTTGTTTCTCTTCTCTCTTGTTTGAACCAACAAAAAAACACACACAAATTCTTACTTTTCAAACTTTGATCAAGTCAATTTGAAGATAAAGTGTTCGGGTTGATATTCAGGTAGTTTATAAACAACGTTTTGGTTGTTTTAGTCTATAATCATCTCCTAGTCATCTTTTCTTGTAAGTTGCCTCTTGTTTTTCATAAACGAGTTATACTTTTACATACTTATGATCATTCTAAACAAGGTGTACAAAACGGAGCGTTGGGAAAATCGTTATATATTTTTCTATAAAACCACAAGTCTCAAGTTTTAAATCTTTTAAACATAAAGGAAGAACATAAAAAATAGTTGTACTTTTGTGTCTAAAAGTTTGTTGTGATCATTTTGATAATATATTGTTGTTATTACGGTTATGACATTTATTTGACGTTATTGTATATAGTGATTTTAAATGTTGTTGATGAAGGGATTAAGTTAGATATTGGTTTTGTTGAAAGCGTTAATTGAAAGTCGATGGGGTTAGGTTTAGAAAGAATTTGTTGTGATATTTGCGGTGTTGTCAAAAATTGAACGGGTTGATCTTTTTGGAGTCCATATGGTTCGAACTATATATGGCTCACACTTAGTGTTCTAAAAATTTATTCGTCACATTTGTAAACTTAATAAATGTTGTAACGTGATTTAGTTGGTTGTCGAATGTTTTTATTGGTCAATAAAGGTGTACTTTTTATAAAACGGATATTTTACTAATCGAGTCTATTAAAAAGAAAAGTTGTTATTTTAAGAAAGGTCATGTCAAAATTTCATAAATATTGAAACGTGTGTCGAAAAATATTTTTTTTTATCAAACTAATAATAAAATGGAGAAAAACGTTAGGAATCGGGTCTAGGTCAACATTTGCGGTTATCGAGTCAACTTTGGTGTGTCGGGTCACTAAAAGACGAAATACACTAAAAGATGAAATATACTAAAAGACGAAATATACTAAAAGACAAAATACACTAAAAGACAGAATACGCTAAAAGATGAAATACACTAAAAGACGGAATATTTTTGAGAGTTATTAAAGTGTCGAGACTTGTTAAAAACTTATAATTTCGAAAAGTATGTTTTATAATAATACGCCTTGTCTACTCATGTTCGGATGACCAGTTTTTGCACAAAGAGTTATTTTGTTGTACATCATTTTTAAACAACAACTATATGCTAGGTTGTTGCTAGGACCGTGTGATTCATCTTCACTTTATTGATTTCTTTTGATCCACTGCTCGCTTAAGGTGAGTTCATAGCCCCACTCTTTACTCGTTTTGAATAAATGTTTTATAACTTGGGGTGAGAAACATTTCTTGCTTTTAAAACTGGACACAAGTACTATACGTGAGAATTTCCCTGTTTACGTGTTGCCTAAGTAGCGTTTAGACCACTATTGCCCGAATTATCATGAACCGTTAATTACCTTTAACCGTTTGGCTGGTTAAGTGAGCGCGAGTGAATAAATAAATCTATTGGGACTAATAATCCCCATCCGGGTTTGGTGATTTCTTACTGGCCGGGTACTTGACAGACTATACAGGCCAACGGATGTATATCATGTCGAAATTAGTTAGGTGGTCTTTGGTCGGACACCTGTAAGGGCAAGACTTATATAGCAGTGCAACGTAAATGCCTCTTTATGTGAAGTTGTATCTCCTATAACTGTCATATACATTTTGAAATCTTGTGGTCCACACTGATAATATTTGAACTAAACCTATGAATTCACCAACTTTATGTTGACGTTTAAATGATGTTTTTCTCAAGTGCTTAGCTTGGATGTCGTTGCTTGAATTATGTGAAGTCTTTTGCTTGGACCGGTTTTCAAGAATATATTTATGTTTTTAAATACCGTTGTTGAAACTCATTTAAGCTTCCTCATTTTAACTCTTAAATCATTTGAATTGATCGATGTAAAACTTATTACTATTTTAATTTAATGCAACTGTGTTTATTTTCAAAACGTACCCTTAGAGGTCGTTCTTTATGCTTTGTACTTGAGATATTCATGAAAGTCACGCCCCCGGACGCTTATTTTGACGGGACCCTATTTGGGGGTGTGACAATCTTAGTCGAACGATTACAATGATATGAAAACAGATAGAGAGAGATGTGTGTGATTAGGGTTTGATAATAAGAGAGATGTTAAGCACGATCCCCTTTTCTTTTCTTTATATAGCCCCAAAACACTACAACATTAGCCGCTATCCCCAGTGACTTTTTGGGTGATTCCCAGGCGACTTGTCGCTGGGGATACCTTTCCCTGGCGACTTGTCGCTGGGGAATGATCGTTGGGGAACGATCGCTAGGGATACGTTCCCCAGCGATAAGGTGGGTCCCACATATTTTTCAGTCAAGTAATTAGTACCACCGTGGCACATATTCCCCGATGACATGTCGCTGGGGAATGTCCTAGTTAAAATTAAGTAATTAAGACACTTAATTAAGCGATTAGTTAATTGGGCACTATCCCCGGTGACAAGTCGCTAGGGATAGTATTCCTTATACTTTGACTTGTCAACGTTCAAGAAAATGTTTTATAGCTATCCCCGGCGACATGTCGCCAAGGAATAGTAACGTATAAATTTTTTTCAAAAGATATCCCCGGCGACATGTTGCCGGGGAATACTCTGCATTTTTTAAAAACCTGCATTTTTTTAAACACTATCCCCGGCGACATATCGTTAGGGAATAGTCTGCATTTTTTTAAATGCAGCCTGCACAGCAGGCGATTTCCAGATTTTTTCCAAATTTTTTCCGGAAAAAATCTACCAAACATCAAACCTGTACCAAAACCTGTATAAACTCATCACAACTTGTACCAAAACATAATATAACGGATCAACGCAATACAAATACATCACAACTTGTACCAAAACCAAAACATAATAAAGCTAAATCATCCAAAATCTGAATAAGTTTACAAAACGTTGCTTCTTAGTCATAAACGGGGCTTACAAGTCAATATTCAACATGATAGGATAGGGAAACAAGTGTTTACATACAGGTCGCCAAGATGAACATAAAGTAACAATGTAGCATACTAACCCATATATAACACAACTAACTATCGCCATCGCCATCCTCATCCTCGTCCTCCTGATCGTCGGCACTCTCCTCGTCGTCCCCGCACCCGCCACTCCCGCTGGCACCACCCGACTCAAACTGTGAAAACATATCTGAGTACTTTGAGTCACTTTTGAAAAGACTCATCATGAAGTCCACCTTTTTGTGTAGGCTGTTGAGCGTGCTTTCAGACGCGGGCGTACTTGGGCCGGCTGTGGCCCGTGCTGGCAATACCCTACCAACACCGGGAATGTGCCCTCGCTGCTTACCCCTTCTAGCCAAGCGATTGATCTCATCATCAGTGTAGGTGCCCGTAGCCTCCAGCCTCCTCATCTCCTCCTATGTAGTGACAAAAACACAAGATAGTTAATATATTAGTCGGGTTGCTACATTAATTCTCGATAATTCATTAAAGTGTGTTTTGAAACAAAACTTACGTATATACGTCGGTCCTCATCCTGAAGGAATTCCCCGTTAACAGTGTGTGCCACGAAGAAGGTGTCAATGAGCGACGGGTACTCCTGAGTGCCTGAGCTCTGCCTCTGTACATACACACGCATATAAGATGAAACAAATTAAAAACGACAAATCACAACACACCAAAGCGTATAATCAGATATATATGTATATATGTATGTAAAATAATTATAATGTTTATTACCATCTCATCTCGAAGGCGAGCAAGCGACCGGGATCCCTGTCGAGATATGACCGTGCTCTTTGCCCGGTTTTGCCGATTTTGAGCGGCTCGGGCAATGTTCTTGGGATTATTCCACTTAACTAGATTTTTGCCCCAATCAGAATATAGGATGCTTGCCAACACCCTAACATCTCTCAATGTTAAATGCACCCGATCAAACTAGTGACCCAAGGAAGGGTGGGGGTTGTTAGTCCCGATAGATCTATCCATAACACCAGCGCTCACTATAATAGCAATTAACGGTTCATGATAATAGGGACTTCACGGCAATAAGGTAACTTAGGCATTAATAATCAGGCAGTAATCTGGATAGCATACACTTTGAAAAACACTTGTGTCCAATAGTAAAACAAGCAATGTAATTCACCCCGTAGATTTTGTAAAACAATTGTAGAAAAGGGGGCTATGAACTCACAAAGTATTGAAAGGTAATTGTACTGTAGTAAAATATATGAGTTTGTAAAAGAGCATGTATTCCCCTCGCGGGTTTATAAAACATTAAAAAGATTGAAATGCGAGACTATGAACTCACAAAGTATTGAAAGGTAATTGTACTGTAGTAAAATATACAAGTTTGTAAACGAGCATGTATTCCCCTCGCGGGTTTATAAAACATTGAAAAGATTTTAAATGCGAGACTATGAACTCACCTCGAGTGAATGGAAATCAACAAGTATTCACAAAAGAAAAATGCGTCACGAAGGAATCCGAAGGCAACCTAATCCAATATAGGTCGTATAAGTACCGAGTACTTGAATATAATCTTATAGTTGTTACATCGTACTATCGTTCGGGCTATCATAATCTAAGAGGTCATGACATGACGTTCGAGGAGTTAGGACACTTTAAATCGTAAATCCAACAACTCGTCGATACGCCATCCGAAGAGGCCTCATTATGAAACTCCCTAGTAATATAGTACTTTGATAACCACATAATATTCTATCTAGCTCAATCACCAACTAATGGTTTTGGTAAAATTGTGTTTAATAAGTTAAAACGTTTATAATTACCGTTTTAGTAAAACTGGCGTAACTTTCGCGTTTTAAACCCGATTCTCGCGTTTCTTATGTCCATCTTTTCGTATTAGGACGAGTTATCATAATTTGACATTTTCCATATTTTGACCCTCTGGTGAACAGTAACTTTTACTGTTCACATCAGACGTGACTTTTATAAAAATCGTATTTGTCGTCGTAAAACCCGTAAATGTCGTATTTTATTCGTTATAGCTCCGTTTTTAACGATTCTTTCGAGGACGTTCTCGTTTTTGAAAGTTCTATAATTTTATGAGGTTTACAAAAATATAACTTTCTGTCATGAATAGTAACTTTTATAAAAATAGTTTTATAAAAGTATTAATTGTCGTAAACTCGCGAAATTCATAACTCGTTCGTTATTAATTGAAAAATTACGATTCTTATCATTTTGGAATCCTAAAAATATGTATTATTTGTTAAAAATATCAAACTTGCTGTTTGAATAAATTTTATAAAAAGTTTTTATAAACTCCGTTTAATTAACGTATAACTCGTTTTTAACGTAACTTTTTCGTTATTAATCCGTTTGACAAGTTTCTTACCTTTTCGGAATCATCGTGAAATGTATTATCTTATAAAAATATAAAATGGATAAGTCTTATCCACGAATTTGGACAGAATGTTTGGTTGATTTTGTTAAGTCTATATATATCTTTGTTTTCATACTTTTCCACTTTTACATATAAACTATAAGTGTAAAAGTGTATTTCTTCCAACATAACTTTATTTTAGTGTTCTAATAACATGATTAAAAGTCCATAATCAATCTTAACTTGTCTTATGTATTTCTTTAACTTAAACCATATTATGAAACTATGAAAACCCTAATTAATACATAATCATTTTCATACTTAACCAAGTGTGTAAATCACTTGTGTGATCATTTTAACATGATGTCATAACATCATAGGATATATAAATGTGTACATTATGATGACAACAATTAAAAACTTCTTTTTACATGTTAATAATCCTAAATGGTGATATAAGCTAAATAGAATAATCATATGCATAAAAATGAAAGTTATAAGAACATAAAGAGTTCAAATAGACCTTATGAGGTATGATGATGATGAGAAACAAATGCTAAACCCGTGTTTAGCCTTAAAACCCAAGCTTGCACTTAAGAAAACCCTTATTTTCTTAACAAAAACCCTAGCTTCCTTTTCTTGATTATTACTTGTAAATGGTGATTCAATGGATGAAAACACCTTAGAATGTCTTAGGATAGATGTGTATAGAAGTGTATGGGTTGTATAAAAATTGCTATGGATTTGGTTTGGTGCTTGATTCTTGCCGTGGCCAAGTATAGAGCAAAAGGGAGTATTTGTGAATTTTTCTCTAAGTGTTTATGCATGTAAGAGTTAACCTTGCTAGTTACTTGTATATAAAATGTAATTCTAGTCAAAGTAACATAGTATGGCTCAAGGGATGGCTCATGGTATGGTCTTGGTCAAGGTATGGTAGGGATGGTGTGCTTTAAAGAAGCATGGTGTTCATTAAAGAGGTATGGTGTAGTATTTGACCAACTTGAAGAGTTTTGGATATATCTTGTGTATAATGCAAGAATTTCGGCATATATATGATGTAGATGATATATTTTGAGTAAATTTTATGTATTGGGTATAAAAGTGGGTATTTGTTGAGGCGTAGAAAAGTTTTGGTGGTTCCGGGTATGCCTAAACTTGATTTATCGCGAAACGTAAACGTTTTACGTAACCGACAAAAATAAAATATAAAGAGGTGATTATTACTTTCAACAAAAATAAAATAATGTTTATATCGTTGGTAAAATGTTATCGTTTAAGTGGGTCAATCGTCTCGTAAAATAATATTTATAAATTTAAAACTCATATAAATATTATATAAATGATTCTAAAAATGTTTTGCCAAAAGTTTTATTAAAAACGAACCAACACTATTCATGTCAGGAAATAGTGTATAAAAATCATATTTCTCTTGTTTTATTCGTTAAGTGAAAGTTTTTAGCTTACGCGATTTAATTATGTGATGAGAATTAAAGTAAACGCGCACGAGAGAGAAAAAAATAAATAGTGAATTTAATGACGTCGTTCATTGATCAAAAATACGGATTGTTACAGTGCTTTTAGACGCGGGCGTACTTAGGCCGGCTGTGGCCCGTGCTGGCAATACCCTACCAACACCGGGAATGTGCCCGTGCTGCTTACCCCTTTTAGCCAAGCGATTGATCTCATCATCGGTGTAGGTGCCCGTAGCCTCCAACCTTCTCATCTCCTCCTATGTAGTGACAAAAACACAAGATTGTTAATATATTAGTTGGGTTGCTACATTAATTCTCGATAATTCATTAAAGTGTGTTTTGAAACAAAACTTATGTATATACGTCAGTCCTCATCCTGAAGGAATTCCCTGTTAACAGTGTGTGCCACGAAGAAGGTATCAATGAACGACGGGTACTCCTGAGTACCTGAGCTTTGCCGCTGTACATACACACGCATATAAGATGAAACAAATTAAAAACGATAAATCACAACACACCAAAGAGTATAATCAGATATATATGTATATACGTATGTAAAATAATTATAATGTTTATTACAATCTCATCTCGAAGGCGAGCAAGGGACCAGGATCCCTGTCGAGATATAACTGTGCTCTTTGCCCGGTTTTGCCGATTTTGAGCGGCTCGGGCAATGTTCCTAGGATCATTCCAAAACTGAATATACTTATCCCACTCTTCCGCCGTAATGTCCTCAGGACGTGCCCGCCTGATCTTCTCCACATTGTAAGTCCCGATCGTGGGGTCTATAACCCAATGCTGGGCCTTGAAAGCAGCCTTGTTGGTATTGTACGCTTTTTGCAAGCGTTGCTGGATGCCGGCGTTGATCTTTGTCCAGTCGGGGGATTCCATGTGCGGCCTCAGATCAAACTGGGTCTGCAATCATATACAACAAAATGAAGACAAAGTTAGAGATATAATTTATATATTTATTTAAATTTGTTTGTTTATTTATATGATATAAATAAATAAATGAATTTAGATAAATATACATAATTAAATAAATGAACACGATAATGAAATAAATATAAAAGGATAACTGACCCCAATATCTGTAATGAGCGCCGCCTTCCGCTCCTTCGGGACCTTCTGTCGGAACCAAATATCACTTTCACTTCATTATGATGAATAAGAAAATAAGATGAGAAATAATATGGAAGAAATTTAGAGAGAAGTTAGAGAGAGAAAGTAGAGAGGAAAATAGAGTTGGTTAATTCTTACAAATGAGAAATGAACAAATGAGAATCAACACTATTTTCCATAGAGGAAAATGGTATATATACCCAACACAACTACATGGGGCGTGTGGGCTTTTACTTGGGCCGGCTCGGGATTGACTTGGGCTTTAGCCCGATACACATACAATATTAGCTTACATTTACGAGCCCGTTTACCCTTCTAGCCTATTACAACGTATAATTAATTAAGTGACCGAGACCTAATATAATGAACGAACTTCCATTGTTCGACTCAATATTTTGAGGCTAACAATCTCCCCCGAAGTGAGTTCATTGTGACACTCCTTCGTGAGATCAATGAGATTGTTGTTGTCGTTGAGCTCTTGTGATCTTTGTCTCTGTCTACGTTGTAGGCTTGTTCCTTCATGCTTTGTGATCTTTGATCTTGAGCCTTTGTCATTGTCTTTCGACTTCGTCTTTATGTCCGAGATCTTTAAATCTTTTCCTTGCTTGTCTTGATCATCTTTGCCACCTTGCGATCTTGTGTCTTGACCAACATGCTCATACTTTGCATCATCTTGAAAGCTTGCTAACAATCTCCCTTGATAGACTTGATATCTTTGAAGGAAGATCTTGTATATCAGAGTTTGTGCGGAAGTCTTTGTCTTTAATTCTTGAGCTTTCATGATTCTTGAATCTTGATGCTTATAGAA